>JAGXCT010034641.1:11524-37481 GCA_022495035.1 Philopotamus ludificatus
CTCCGACTCTGACTCCGACTCCGACTCCACAGCCCTGGTCTTTTCGTATCCATCTCACCTATATACATACGGCAATAATTTGTACATATTTTCCAAGCTTGTGCGACAGTTAAATTCTCATCTAAATACACACAGCTAACCCTCCTACAAAGTTTTTTTTCTATAACGTGTGCAACAGTCTCTCACATCTAGAGCGCAGTTTACTACAAAACGATTATTTTATAAAATCAAATATAACGCGAAATAAAGGCCTTTGTATGTGTCTAGTGTTTTATAGCGCAGATTTCTCTAGCGTGGTCCCTTTCTCGATAAAAAATAATATTTTAACATACTGCGCGGTGTAGAGCAAGAGCGCTGTCTGCTCGGCAGCGCTACCAGCGTCGTACACGGGGTGAATACGGATGGATCTCGTTGCTTAGCGCTGTATCGCGCTGCGACTCGGAGCAGCCCGACATTATTAAGCGTAAAAAAACATTAATTTTAACAATGGTTGGATTTACTAATCCGATTTAATATTCTTAAGCTGCAGACGACGGAGATGGATGCAAGCGTCTGCAATAATTATTTAATGCTTTTCCGATAATCCGATTTTTTTTTTAAACTCGTATCGTCTGATTTAGGTCGCAGAAACTGAAACTATATTTTTTTACTATAATATAATTCAAATTATGAATAAATAATGCCACAATTTGTCCGATTATGCACGAATTTCTTTAAATTGATTTAATTATTTATAAGGAAGTCAATATTTTGATATTTTAATGTTCGTTCATCTCATTCTGCATTAATTACTCCATAGGCGCCACTGGTATAGAACCAGTTGACATTTCAACGGATGCAGATGAGACGGCATCGTCTATTTAATATGTTAAAATATATATTTACTGTAAACGTCTATTACAGGATCACGTCTTTTAAATATGATGTAGATTTCGTATGAATTTATGTTAAAACCGCATCGTTGCGGTCGTCCGCTAAGAGCCAGAAAAAAAATCAAATAAAATTCGGTGGCCGAGGTAAACATTAACAAATATTTAGAATGGTGGGTATGCAGACACGGCAATCAAACCCAAATGAGAATGATGTCGTGTCCGCATTTGCATACAGCCGGCAGATATAATTCGGGAGGAGAGGGTGGTTGCAAATTTGACCGCAGAGTCCGACGACGGGCTGTGCCAATATTCGGGACACGGCAGCAATTGACGTATCTCGCATATTGCACGTGATAAATCATTATTTTCATTTTTTTTTTCGTTTATAAATATTACTTATCACGGATGCAATAGAAGGGCATGGATCAAAATTAATCCGGCGGATTGCGTATCTCCATCACCTGCCATTTTAATCAATCGCAGAGCGGCCGGACCTTTGTGGTGAATTTTTTTTTTTAAAAAATCATTTCATTCCCGCCAAAGGTTCCCTTGGTCGTTTTCAATTCATATGCAAAAGAGTCGATCAGATTTTTATTCCATTTTTTTTTTGTAATCCAAAAACTGTTTCGGTTTAATATTACATTTAAAGCTATTATTCGGCGCCGAATCTAAATTTTGCGACATTTTCAGCCGAATGAAATTCAGCTGAAATCAGAATTATTATTATGCGGTCGATCTCGTGTTCGGATTTTTCAAATATCACCTTTTGAGAGACGCGGCCGCTAGTTAAATCGTTACACGGGCATTATTGCAATTGCGGCCCTGGAGGGGCTCGGATTCCAATATATATATTTTTTTAATATGCCAGTTTTCTAGTAAGAGGATTTAAATGAAATTGCACTTTGCCATTTTTATGAATATTTCAAAATCCGAGGAGGGATTAGCCCGCTGGAGTATTTAATGACTTTTACCGCCAGGCATAAGCCTTTTTTGGGCACGGAATGCACGTATCGACATTTTTAATTTTCGGCATTAAAAAAAATAGCGTTAACTGAATTTGATCACATATTTTCAGAACGCATTCCGAGTGTGAGAGTCATGAAAAAAAAGATCGACGATTGTAAATAACAACAGCTACGAGTGGCCTCTCGACTTTCGCACGTTATTTACATTTTCAATTATTCAAACTAAGGCTCTTAGTAAAAGAAGATTCAAACAAGATGTTTCTAGCAAATAATGGAGAATCGACTGAATTTATTTCTTCATTGTTCAAAATTATTGCAGATGGAGAATATTCTCCTAACCAATTAGTATTCAATGTAATAAAAATGTCTGATCATTTAAAATTATTATATTTCCTTAATTATAAGAAGTAAAACCGTAATTCATATATTTTTACACAATGGTACATTTCGAACATTCAACATTCGCACACATTTTCAGGGAGCAATCGTGAGGGCCGTCTAAAAGCTCTATGGGATGGACAGATCTAAAAGGAAGCACTATAGGAGGGATTGCCGGAAAAGCGCTATAGAAACATTCGACTATACAGTGTAATCATTTCAATCTATACTCATGCGAATTGTATGTACATATGAGTTGGTATTTTATGATTTTACATAAACATTTTGTACATTTTACGTACTCTCACTAATATCGTGTATTATAATATTTCTCTTTTCTCTTTTTTTTTTTTTTCTTTATATTTTTATGATGTGTTTTGTATATTATAACATGTATTTAATCATGATCAACAAATAAAACTGAGTTTAATAATAAAAAAAATATACAGTGGAAACCCCCAATTACACTAACCCGAATTACGCGTTGAGTTGAAATATTCGCCGCAAATCCCCCAATTACGCGGTCGCATTCACATACAGTCAAACGTCTGTGTATTCAACACGTGCCAGGCTATACGCACACAGCCGGACGGCTTCACTCCCCCAATTACACGACTCCAAAATAATACGGTCCCGATTTTAGTGTTAGTGGGGGTTTAACTGTATTATTTTTTTATATAGCCTAACAGTAGAATCTAGATCCATTATTTTAAGCGACCTTCCAAAAAAAACCTTTCCTTGGATTTCAAAAGATGTCCTGCTACTTATCAGTCATCTTAATCCTATAGTACCAGTGCTTAAGTATCACTTCCCATTGGTACAATTAATACAAATAATTTAAAGCATTATTAATCAAATTCCAGGACAGAAATCAATCGCGTTTCTTCCTCACAATAAATACTAACTGCTTCATAAAGGCAATGGGATCATTAAAAATAAATATTTCGAACAATCGCACACATTTTCGGGTATATTTTTATATATTCATTTTATACAAAGCGGCAGCGGGTGGAGGGGATTTTTGTCCCTAAGCGCTGTATTGCGCTGCGACTCAGCTCAGTCCCGCGCAGTCCATAATGAGTCACTTTTGAAATATACTTTTTTTTATTTTAATCTTCCGCAGCACCTCTAACTATTTTATCTAGAGCCACTACTGATAACACCGATTGAAAGGGGACGACAAAATATGTAGAATAATAAATTGTCATCAATGAATATTATTCATTCCATCAATATCCGATAAATCATTTGTGTTGCGTTGGTCATGATATTATTATGGTGATTGTTATTGTTGCATCGACCTTGCTGGTAAAGAGCAAAGACTGTCGACCAGACGGCCGAATAATTACAATTGTTGCAATTGACGATTATGTTGCACAATTTATCATTTAAATTTTGCACTATAAAACTTTGCCTTGAAACAAACGAAGAGGAAAGCTTCATCCCATCAGTTTTAAAAAGCGCGGACAAATAATCGTTAATCGATCCGAAAATCGAGAGCGAAATTAGCCCGCTATTTATCACAAATTGGGGGGAAAATGCAAGTGCGGATTTGTACATGTACGAGTAGCAATTAGCACTCGCAAAGTTAATTGTATTAGCAGTTTTAATGCGACTATTATCGTGTATGCGAAATGTGTGCAACAACACCGCGGAAAATGTGATACGGTACCAAAGTGATGAGGGATTAATTCACCGAACGAAATACACTGGTAACCGAATAAATAACCGAATAAACGCTGTGCGGTCGGCAGCGGTCGCCAACCATCGGACGCCGTGTAAAAACCAACTGTATCAGTGCGTGGAATAATTAAAACCGGGAAATCGACAAAAATGCATTTATTTTCGTCACATGTATTATTTAATGCGCATTATATTTGCATGCGATTATAAATAAAATTTTTAATTATCGGCGAATTATTACGTGGCGTATACGAATATTACAAGTGGCGCATTTAATCTTACGGGAGAAAAAGTAAACTCATCAGTGAGCGTACTGACGGAGCGCCGTCACTTATAGGTATAACCCATGACACTAGAATTTTGATTTTTTATAAATTCTCTACTGCTTTCAGTAACAAATTCAATATCAAATGTTGCAAGTCTGGCAAAATCCAAAAAAGCTCAAAAGTACCCTCATGTCTGAGGATTATAATCATTCTTGTTCTGAAAATTCTTGATTTTGTCTCTCCAGGATTCTTTGCATTCTGCATCAAGCCTCGCAGCTACTACAGTGGAGCCTGTGGTGGTCTTCACTTGGTAGGCCTGCCCCTTCCCTGGCGACGAGCTTCTCCAAGCTATCGTTTCTTCTGCCGAGTTGCCCAAAGTATCAAAGAATACTTTTGAGACATATGGTTGAAAGTCAGTCTTCTTTGTAGTTCCCTATTTATTTTAGGACATAGTTTGTGCGTTTAGCGGTCTATGATATCCTCAGCTGACGTCGCCAGCACCACATTTCAAAGGCGTCGATTTTCCTCTTCATATTTTCCTGTATGGTGCAGGTTTCTACGCCGTAATTAAAAACTAAGAATACCAGACTCTGCACTAAACGTATTTTTGGCTTTTTGGATATCCCCCTGTTTTTCCAAATTCTTGAATGATTTGTCAAAGCAAAAGCGCTGCCTGCTCATCAGCGCTACCAGCGTCATATATTGGATGGATGCGGGGCAGCAGCGGGGTGGGGGAGAGCCTCGTCGCTAAGCACTGTGTTGCGCTGCTACTCGGAGCAATCCCGAGCTGTCCATACTGAAATATACTTTATTTAATATTCCGCAGCACCCCCAAATATGTCAACCACGAGAGGCCACTTATGTACAGTAAACCATCCTAATAAAATACAAGGGCATACAAAGCTTGGGGCACACGTCGCTTTATAGCAGGCAGCGCTATAGGAGAGGTGACTGTATTTGTATATTGCTTTAAAAATATTCAAATTATGTGAATTGAGCATTTGTTTTTATGAAAATGTGTTATAATTATTTTTTATTGTAACAGTTGCGTTAAAAAAAAACGTTAAAGATTTTTATTAAAACACAAAAGAAATTACATTAACATTCAAAGGGTTGATAATTACTTTTGCATTTCGCTCTCTTTGACATTTGTTTTATGATTTAGATATAAAAAAATATATATATATATATTTTAATCGTATCCGCGTCTTTATTAGAATATTATAATTTATTGAATAACGGCGTATATTTAAAAACGTATTTATTAATTATATATTCATTAAATCAGTTGAAAAAATAATTAATATGCAACGCTCGCTTTGCATTCTATATATCCCCGCCGTCGGCTTTATAATATTAAAATTCGGAATACGATTTTAAAACACAAGCATATTTCTGCGACTTTGCGCTTTAAATCCATTTATGGCATGAGATGTAGGGACTCGAGTGGATATAATGCGATCATGCAAAAGAGAAAGCCCCTCATGCATTTTGTGTGTGTGTATTCCTATTGAAACACGAGACGTGCGGGATTACGAACTCCCGTGTCTGTCTCTATAAATTGTGTTTGCGTCGTTTGCGCAGGCGCATCGTGGAAGGTTGGCACGCGGCGTTTGCCGTCGACGGCGGCGCGATCCCATTGGCCGAGCGGCGCGGTCACGTGCTCCGACGTGCTATGCCGACCAATACCGTGCGATCGGCTCGCACAACGTGTTACCTGTTTGATTCGTTAATTATTGACGGGGGTAAAGTGTGACCGCGGTATCACAGGACCGCACTAGAGACGGGCGAACCTCAATTATTCACCGGTCAACAAATCCGATATGACATTACGGACATTTTAGCGGCCAGACGCCTGTAATTAACGGCGTCGAAATGTACATAAAACAAAAATGCACGACAAATTGTATCGGAACGAATTATAAATGGAGGGGGAGAGAATTTAACAATTTTATTATTCCCCATCGGTCCGTTCGAGTCTATTGTGCCCGCTGAGCGAAATGGCAATGCGAAATTCCACCTCATCAGCCCGCCTTATTATTTCAATTAAAAAGTCTTAATCCAATTATATTTCGAGAAAATCCTACACTTTTTCATCGTCTCCATCGGCTTTCTCTATTGTGTATTATTTTTATTTTAGCTCTTAATTTCATTATAAAATCCATTTCGACGACAAAATTAATAAAACTGATGTGATTTTCATTAAAAAAGAAAAACGCCTCATACATCTCAAAGGAAAATATATTTTGATATCAGCCCCGGATAGTAATGCTTTTAGAATAATTGGATTATAATTTATGATGGCGAAATTGTCGGAAGAAATGTGTGTGTGCGTCATAATAAATATCGAATAAATTTACAAGTAATATTCAGTTTTTATCAAATTAACTAAATGGATACAGAAATTTCACTACGCTTTTCACGTAACCGAATTATATCACTGAAAAAAAAATAACTATAGAGAATACTAATTATTCCAGAAAACTAACTGCGAATTAATTTCCATTTGGGAGGCGAAAGGAAATGGAAAATCCGCCGGTTTCCGACCTTTTCGTGTGTAATAAAAATATTTTTCT
This sequence comes from Philopotamus ludificatus, assembly GCA_022495035.1. Lineage (NCBI taxonomy): Eukaryota > Metazoa > Arthropoda > Insecta > Trichoptera > Philopotamidae > Philopotamus > Philopotamus ludificatus. The sequence goes on from JAGXCT010034641.1 coordinate 18,265, forward strand.
CTCGATCGCCGTTTATGGACTGACGTAAAAATATTCATCATTAATTTCAGAATTAAGTGATTTGATTGCCATTCTATTGATGTATCGCTTAAACATTAACAAATTTATTAAAAAAAATATAAATAATAGAATTATTCTATTCACAGCGCGGATTCGAAAATAGACCGTTACCATTCTCACAGAAAAATCAATGGGAATCGCTAAGTAACATAATAATTAATTCAGATAAACTTGATTTAACACGAGCAGTGATATCGTGAGTATGTAGCCAATGATTATGCAAGTTGATGAAAAATTGAAAAAAAAATCGCCATATAGAAGACTATGCGCCCGTACAAAATTTATTTCATTTTGAGTTTATTCAGGATCTCCCTACGATTAACTCTTTCAGTGCTAGGCGCATGACGTACATGCGCATACGAATCGTGTTCAGGGTGCGGCCGCATGTCGTACATGCGCGAGATTCTTTAAAGCTTTAACTTGTCGTTGCATGTAAACTAGACCGAGTTAAGTGATGGTGTTTGTTTTAAAATTCAGCTAATAAACACAGCTATCAATAAATATACAACATATTACAATAAATTTATAGGAACCATGTAATATGTAAATATGAATAGTAACGATTCAAATCTCCGCAGTAGTATCGGTGACGTATCTCGGCTCAGGGGTTGTTAAGGGCGTTCCACGTACATTATGTTCCACATACACGTGTACGGATGTAATTTCGAAAGGTACGTTTACATTTGATTTTTGATTACTTGTCCATTTTTCTCTCCTTATCTCTGTTTGACGTTGATATTTTGTTCGATTTTCGCATTTACGAAAATAAAACGAATCAGGTTTTATTTTTCCGGTTGAGATGATGACATATCCTAAATCAACATTTTTGCATAAATCTCTTATAGGCAAATGGTCTAATATAGCGGTAAACGGTGAATACAAATTTACCACCTCGCCAAAAAATTAATTTGGTCCAAAACGGCGCCGCACTCAGATGCAGAATCGTGTTAAGACCCGCCGCATTGAAAGGGTTAATAGATGATAATATTGGTTTAGACGCTTTAAATCGAGTGACTAGTTATCGAGTGAATTATTATATTTCCTTAATTATAAGAAGTAGAACAGTAATTCATATATTTTTACACAATCGTACATTTCGAACATTTAACACATTTTCTGGGAGCAATCGTGAGGGCCGTCTAGAAGATCTATGGGATGGACAGATCTAAAAGGAAGCACTATAGGAGGGACTGCCGGAATATCGATATAGACAGATAGACTATATTGTTGCTTGATATAGACCAACAGTAGAATCTAGATCCATTATTTTAAGGGACCTTCCAAAAAAAAAACCATTACTTGGATTTCAGAAGATGTCCTGCTACTTATCAGTCATCTTAATCCTATAGTACCAGTGCATAAGTATCACTTCCTATTGGTACGATTAGTACAAATAATTCAAAGCATTATTAATCAAATTCCAGGACAGAAATCAATCGCGTTTCTTCCTCACAATAAATACTAACTGCTTCATAAAGGCAATGGGATCATTAAAAATAAATATTTCAAACATGCAACAATCGCACACATTTTCGGGTATATTTTTATATATTAATTTTATACAAGGTGGGGGGATTCTTGTCGCTAAGCGCTGTATTGCGCTGCGATTCAGCTCAGTCCCGCGCCGTCCATAATGAGTTACTTTTGATATACACTTTTTTTAATATTAATCTTCCGCAGCACCCCCAACTGTTTTACCTACGAGCCGCTACTGATGACACCGATTGAAAGAGGACGACAATATATGAAGAATAATAAATTGTCATCAATGAATATTATTCTTTCTTTAAATCGAGTGACAGAAAGCTACAGGATGTTCAGATGCCCGGAAACGGATCGTATACGACAATGTAAAGATGAAAAATTAACAATGGCTTTCTAAGAAACAAACGTCCATCGACCAAGCCAGGATTGATATTTCGGAAAGTTCTTTTATGTGTTTGGTGGAATGTGACTGGAGTTATTCACTATGAACTTCTTGAACCGGATGAAACGATAACTGCTGAAATTTATTGTCGACAATTAGACACGCTCAAACAGTCATTTTACAGCATGATAACGTACGCTCGCATAAACGCAAACTTAACGACTTAACTGGGAAGATCTACCGCATCCTCCGTATTCGTCAGATTTAGAACCTTCTGATTACTACATATTTCGATCTGTTTATTTTTCTCGAATAACTATTTTAATCCTACATCACGTCACGTATTTGCCTAAAAAAGTCTCAAGTATAAATATTCTTTGTGCTTTATTGTCCGCAATTGCGAAAAAAATAATTAAAAATATATATTGGCTTCTGTTGCCACGGCCGCAATAATGGGACGAGCCGCGAGAAGTCGGCGTCGTGTACTCAGTCTGCGGCGAAACATCGAAAATTATGAAGCATATCATGAATACCTATTTTTATTCGTAGAATAATCCATTTTAAAAAAAATGTCAAGATGGCCATCGGATGACTCAATTGATTTTGAGCCGCCGTGACGGATCGGTTAGACCGGGTTAAACGATAACTGCTGAATTGTCGATAATTAGACTCGCACAAACTGCAAGAAAAACGTTCAGATTACCATTGATTACTACATATTAGACGGTTTCATCAATTTTTTTTTGAAAAAAGGGATGGAAAACTTTCAGGAGACTTGGCAATCAGTTGTTAATAAATAATAATGGATTTCTTTTGGGATGATCCTATATTTTATTGTCAATCAAAGAGTATTGATCGTTATTTCGCGCGGCAATGAATTATATATTTAGCGTTTTGTAGAAGTGTTATAGGAGGGACTGCCGCACAAGTCGCTCTATAGCAGAGGACGTAATATTAAGACGCCTTTGACACGATTTATAAAATATGTTTCAAATTTATAATGTATATTATGTCGAGATAAAACATTTTCTGAAGATGGTGATATGATAAAATATATCGTTTCTATGTATGCGCAAAATTTATTCTATTGCTAATTTATTTCCGTATCGGACCATTATACCATAATTGGATTATGAATATGAATAATGGACCCATACATAATCTGCGGCGCAATCTTGGATTTATTGATATTATGTAATAAAGCTATATTTTTAAATATCCAAAAAAATATATATTAATCAAATTTGCAGTCTTTGATATATTTAACGACTGATATATAAATAGGCATGATCAATGGTTTGAACCAGTTGCATAATTTTGCAAAACAATGCAGTCGCATATTATTATGGCGTCCGAATTTATCTTTGTAATCAATTCTGGCTAGTCTAATTATTTCTGGTTTATTGCCACCCTCGCCGAATATCAAAACTGGGGAGTGTCACTCCGAGTTATCAAATTGAATCATCCCGCACATGGTGGTGGACAGAATCGAGTTGCATGAAAAACTGTCACGTTTGCGGCGACCGCCGGAGGAAAAATTGAATTAACCGAGATGGTTCAACAGTTTGTTTTGCATCAGAGCTGACGTATGGATAACGAGTAGTTCACCGCGGCGATTAATTGAACGGTATACCGGTCGGTGTTTATTTTTTTCGCAACGGGAAATGCGATATGGGGACGTGCGGTGATGCTGGGGGCCGCGTCCGGTGACACCGGACGTGACCTTCAGTGGGGCGTCGGTCACGACGCCTCACGGAATAACGCACAAGATGCAACTGTAACAAGCTCGTTCCGGTTGGGTTTCAGGTATATGCGGCGAAGCTCGGCTCCCTTTTCCCGGAATGCATAAAATGGGGGATAAACTCAGAATAAGGATAAGACCAACCGTCTTAAATTGGCAGGGATTGTTCCTGAATTGAATTTAGTGTCTAGTATTTTTATACACAGAGGAAAGCCTCCGTCTAGAAAAGTATTTCCCATGATGACATAATTTTCACTACGAAACCAGGTTAATGCTAGCTACGACTTGTAACGCATAGAACGAATACCAAGACAAATTCTATCCTACTAGCCTGGACATAGTGAAGAGGATAAAATCCGAAATCATATCATACCAAGACTGTAGTATTAATACATATATACCTGAAAGAACAATGTCTACAATTCAAAAGTCTAGTAAAGTCTAAACTTTCAATATTCTCGGAATTATCTGTGTAAAAGTTGGCAACCCTAGGGCTCCATCCCATAGTAACTCACACATATATCCACCCTATACCTCGGCCAATATACAATAAATATTTTCATTAATGTCACAGGACTCTAGGGAGTATAAATGCAGTGGTTTCTCGATGCTGAACCACAATAACATTTTGTATGAATTTTTAAAATTGATTATCAATGCGCGCTTTAACAAAAATACTTTCCACTATACAAACAATCCTCCTATAGCGCCGATATAGAGACCTTGCTTAAGAAACCTGCTCTATAAAAGACACGGAGCATATATTTAATATAATTGTGTTTTGTATCCATACGCCGCTCTATATCAGGGAGCGCTGTAGGAGGGTTGACCGCAGTGAATACAACGAGCAAGTCGCAGGATTTAAAGGCGCTATAAAAATGTCGCCAGTTAAAAATCAGCGAGATAAAAAAATATGGATTAGGAAGAAATCTATATGGTTTTATTTTTTAGAGCAAAACCGTGAAACCTCTTCGATAGCCCAGAATAAAATAATTATTCAGTGTTACGCCATGACAAAAATAATAATAATAATTGATCGAATTACGATTATTATTTATGCAACAGAAAGAAAGCATATTTCAAATATGCCCCCACCCCTCTGCCGCCCCGCATCCATTCAATACACGACGCTGATAGCGCTCTTGCTCTACGCCGCGCAACGTAACACTAAATATAAATTTAATTTATATTTACATATACGTAATATAAAATCAATAGACATATATATTGGTATATGAAAATACATTATTCCTGAAATTGCTTGGGGCTCCTGCTCCACAGTGTATATGGATGAGCCACTCACATTATTTATATCACATTACTTGGATAATGATCCAATATTTATTTAAATTAATGTAATAACAATATGGTAATTTGGCAATATTTGGAATAATGGAGGCCAATACATATCATAATTCAAATGGTTGAAATAAATTGACTTTCCGATTGACCAATCGTTGACAGTGTCTGCCCAAAGCGTCAACGGTTCCGAAACTTCGAAAATAAAATATTTTTAAATTAGCCACACGTCAAATCTATCCAATGCATCGATTATTCGAATATAAGTCGGCCTACTTTACAGATTACAGGCTATTTTCAGCACCCGACCCAATCACATCAATTAAAAGTTGATCAGCGACGTGAAACAATGCGATGCCATTGCGAAACCACTGGACTGTCTTCATGCACAAATTGCTCTATATTACAGTGCTCCATAACGACTATTCATAACTCCACTACTGCAAATAATGGAATACTGCATTTTGTGCCAATAAAGAATGCGAACTTGTATTATCCGCAACGTAAAAGCAGTTTTAGTAACGATAAGGACATAATGCCAATTTATTTATTTTAAAATGTCGCCCGCGACAAAAGGAATTACTATTGGATCGTGTCGTGGCTGTAATTCGATTTCATAAAAATATGCACAAGGGTCAATTTGTGAAAAATATAGCTTGTTGCAAATTGATGTGTATGACTGTTGCATAATTTGCAATGTGGAGTGGGGAGAGGGGGGTTCGGGTTCCGCCCTGAAGTGGTGCGCGCTCGCCAATAATAAATTATTCAGAACAAGATTAGAAAGGTGCCCTTATTATATGGAGGACAAACGATTCGCATTCCGTACTGCTTACGTCAAATGTCGAGTAATGCACAAGAATAGAATTTATTATTGCAATTATTGGAATGAGCGAGTGAAAGAAAATCAGTCGGAAAATTCAACATTTTCATTAACTGATAAATCGGATTGACGCCGAAGATAATGTTGAAGATTGCAGCCAACACGATTAATTAGGGCGATTGCATGGGAGCGGTTGAAAATATTTTTCCAATATAAAACTTATATGTCAATGTATACTAATATGTGACCTTATACTTTGATAATAATCCATTATATGGCAAGATGTACATATTATGAACTTCTTGGAGTTTGAAGGTATCAATTCTTCTGATTAATCCATTATTTAATCCATTTTTGCTCAGTGTTCCAATATTGGAACATTTTGTTTTTTATCACCACACCATTATCCGTTGACGAATATAAATTAAGATTACATCAGTCGATAGCTAATAATCGCAAGAAGCGTAATTTTTAAAGGTTGTATGTACTAGAAGGTGTGAGCAGTGGTTTTTTAAAAGCATATTTATAGTAATTTGACAAGTTTGATCAACTGTTTAGTTATTTTTGTTTTACACACCTTTTTATTTTAATTAACTTAAGCTTCGATTCTTTTAAAAACTTGTCACCTTTAAACGGTGAGATTTTCAGTGATTCAATTGTACAAAAGAAAAAATATTACTGAATTTTTTTAGGCAAATTATTGTAAAAATATTTTTTAGCTGTTTTAGTATTTTTTTTATGGTTACAATTAAATTAATTTAATTTGCAAATTATCTGAAATGTGTAGTTGGTTGAAAGAAGATTGTTGAGAAAGAAGAAGACCCCGTGAACTCGAGAAGCTACGGAATCTTAAAATGGTGAAAGATACCCTGTTTTTGGAGGTTTAAATACCAAGTCGTTTATTTTATACAGAGAATACAAGAAAAATGAAGAAAGAAAGAATACAACATATCGACTGATTAAATGCCCATTTTATATACGATAAAAGTGTAAAATGTAAAGATTGTATGGGACGGACGTGCGCCACAGGCGCCGGAAGATTAGGAGCGCCTAAAGGCACCAAGAGGTGAAAAATTCGAAAATAATAAATATGAATTCATTAAACTCTCTTAAAATTTATTAATCCTATTTTATAAAATAGTTTTTTATTGTAGAGGAAGATATAGGGTTTCCAATTGAAGTTCTGCACACAGGTGCCGGATATGATCAGCGAGCCACTGGCTCTGAACGTCAAAAAGTCTGGCCATCATCCATCCATCTATACTTTTATGATTATTTAGCCTATATTATTTTTTAACATAAATAATATTATTTAATAAATTCGCTGAAAACATGCCGTCCATATGGCATGATTGTGCGGCGCACATAGTCCCCGAGAGGGAAAAATTTCAAAATAGTAAATAATATTTTTGTTCGGCAAGATAATTGTGGTTCTGCACACAGACGCCGGATACTGTACAAAATAACGATAGATCATAGTGCTTCTTAACCCTTTCAATGCGGCGGGTCTAAACACGATTCTGCATCAGAGTGCGGCGCCGTTTTGGACCAAATTATTTTTTTGGCGAGATAAATTTGTATTCACCGTTTACCGCTATATTAGACTAATAGAAAATTACATGGTTCCTATAAATTTCTTGTGATATGTTGTATATTTATTGATAGCTGTGTTTATTAGCTGATTTTTAAAACAAACACCATCATTTAACTCGGTCTAGTTTACATGTAACGACAAGTTAAAGTTTTAAAGAATCGCGCATGTACGACATGCGGCCGCACCCTGGACACGATTTGTATGCGCATGTACGTCATGCGCCCCGCACTGAAAGCGTTAAATGAAGAACGTGTGGTAAAACAGGACTGTCCTAAAAAAAACCCGATAAATGTTATTTAACATTGTTCCGGTTTTAATTATAAAAAAAGAACGATAGATTTGAATTGCACCGTATAATTTCTTCTCGCGTTTAGTGTAAAATTCAGCGTCGAACACACTGCCATTGTCGCCGCAATAAAAATAATTCGAACACGGCCAATTGCCGGAGGGATGAATGCAAAATCCATAATGGAGAATTGTCATGTGCATTGTCGTATCGCATATGATAATTGTGACACATGTGAAATTTATCGTGTACAAATAATTTGCCAGGCTTTGTCCCACCCCAACGACCGCCCCGTTGAATAATGAAATACTATAACGATTAACGGCTCCTGTTGGACGTGTCGGCCAATTTCGATGTTGTCGGCGTTTCGCACAAATTCGAAAACGAAGCGCCCGAAACGATTTTCAATTTCAGACTCGGGCGAAAAACGAATGAGAGATTCTCCGCGCGGACCTAATCTGCGCTCGATGCAAAATTCAATACAGCAGCGACTTTAGCGGAAATTAGCCACGTCGTCGCGAAAACCGATCGAGATAGATTTTCACGAATGCATAAGAAATTAACGTGCATGCTAGCAGAAAAAAATAATAATAACCGAATCAGCTTGACGGCGCTCGTTCGGAAATGGAACTGGAATCTACCTGCAACTAGGGAACACGTTCGTAATGACATTTTATGCGGGAAAACATTATTGAATATTTTCACGCTAGTTTTGTGACCAGCTTCAAATGGCGAATGATGTTTTGTAATTTGGCGACAGAAATGGGACAGCGGAAATGGAATGTCACACGTCGTGATCGATCGGAAATTGGAGAATCCAGGCGTCACAAATGGACTCAATAGCCAATATATAATTCAGATAGATATACATGGCCGTGTGAGCGACAATGTTATGTAATTGTCATAGAAAATCTATGACTGTGCTAAATATAGAACTGTGTTTCCAGCGTTATCTTGCAAACATTGCATTATTTGAAATTCAATCAATTTTAATTAAAACTGAATATAAAATGAGCTTATTTTGCTCCAAACTGTAATTATTGGGAATAATCTCTGTTTAAGCAAGACTAGTACAGATATAGAAGATGAAACAAAAAGCTGGAATCGACAAGGTACATAAAGATGATGACATCTGAAATCTCATTCTGAGCTCTAATGAAGTTAGTTAGTTTCCTATTCCAACAAGAGAATATCTTATGAGCTTTATTTTGGGCCATTTTTGTCTAGCGTCTGGTGGATTAAATTTTCCAGTTTGAACTTGTAAGAGTGAGGAGTGGTTTTTTAAAGACATAGTTTACATTCAACAATGAATATTATTTTACAGAGTCATATAATGATCATATGAATTATAATTGATTATTTTTGTAGATTCGTATTATAGTTTTCTTACGTTTACGCCATTATATCTGGTTTGGTAACGGATTTCTCACCACAGAACTATGCCTTGGGAAGGAAAACCCTAAGCCGATAAATGAATGGAATCGTCTCTTTGAGGAGGTCTTTCCCATGATGAAATGATATTATTATTACATAGCTACAATGTCAATACTCACTTGCGATTTGTTAAATGCAGAAAACGCCTCGATAATATGAGAACGAATACCGAGGCAAATCCCTTGCCTGAACACAGTCGGGAGGGTAAAATCCGATACAAAGAGTGGTAGAAGATACGCCAAGGGAAACTCTTTACATAATCGCATACACAAGACTTTCTCATATCGTTGATAGCTACTAATCTCCTTCCCCTGGGAAGGAAAACCCTAAAGCTTTTCGTCCTTCTTATTAACACTTGCTAAGTTATATATACACAATCTATTTTCATTAGTACTTTACGTTACTTGACTTTTGAAGTTCGAGTGATGATGTTTTTCATAAAAAAATAACCATTTAGCCGAAGGACAAAGTATATACCGAGACGTTACACTCAAAGTTTTTTTAACGTTCTAGACTGGACCCAAGAGTATACGATGCTCGTAAAATTGTCATCATACCTTTTGATATTTTTGACTGTGTATTTGGTTTGAAATTATACATATGTTGTTTATGTTTTGATTGCCTTTTTTGTTTCGATGACATTTCAGTTCAAATTGTTCGGCTGAAGTGTTTATATAAACTTTATGATGAGATTTTTTGCCTGCACGTAATAGGTTTAGGGTATCCTCTTCTATTAAGAGACGTTCTCGTAATGAAAGGATTGCTATTGGGCAACAAGATCAATGATCGCTTGAGACTCATCACTTGTTGCTTGCCGACAATCCTCTCTTAATTGCCAGGACACAGTTGGAAGGATAAAATCCGATACCAACTGTGGTAGAAGATACACATCCAATGACAGCATTGCTAAGAGAAAACTCTTCAGAAAAAACCAGCTTGGATCCCCGTCGTAAGGCACATACGCTCAGCAAGTGAGTGTCTCGTGGCTAGCTAATGATGATTATAATGATATGCCCAGTGACGTAAATACGTTCATGTTAATAAAATATTTTTTAGAACTCTTGAAGATTCTATTTCATACCATAAATCGACGTTACATTATATAAAACGAGGATTATCCTTAAGTTACTAAGGAACGATATATCGTTGTTTAGCACACATGGTTCTTTATCGTCTTCGTGTCGTATCCTTACGACATTACTGTTGGAATATGTACGAAACAGTATATTGAAATGGAATGTGTGAAAATCGGGGGACCCCGTATTTCATTTATTTTTTAATTTAAATTTTCATGCTTTAATGCAATTTGGTCTATAATCAATTATTGACCGCATGTGGCATACGCGTCGTCCAGCTCGACGGCAATTAAATTTAAACACCCGTATCCGAGCCCCCTCCCAACGACCGGACACGGCGTCAAAAACAAAATATTTTAAAAAAATATGCCGGGAAATTGCGGGTCGCGGCGCATACAACAAAAAAAAATTGGAAAAATCGCAAAATGAATTCGGCCATTTATCGCGCTAATAATATATACGGCTAGCGCCGGTCGACAATTCATCAGCTGGCCCCCGCGACCGTGGGCGCCCGGGGCGCTAAATCACATTGCAAATTGTCAATCTGTCGTCCCCGGCGGCTTTTCGCACTCCGGACCCGTGTATGCACGCAACGTCGAATGTGCACCGGGTCGATTTAATTTTCGACCCCCTGGCCAAAAATAATAATCGGCCTCCGATGAGCCGACAGTATCGACTAAAAAAATAAAGTGAAACTGCGTTTTTACGTGCCCGAAATTCACGTTTTCCCGCTATTTGCGGTCAATTTTTACAGTTCCGTTTTTTTAGTACATTTAGTAATTTTTTTTTTTAATTATTGTAATTTTGGTTTGAAAAATTTAAAATTCAATATTCCTTAATGATGAGAATGGTTTGGAATATGACACACAACAGACCATAAATTCGGGATAAGTCTCTGTACATTGCGATCGTTTCAAGAAGAGGCACTCCTTGCTGAAGTATAGATTTGAACATCGCTGAAGATTTGAAACAGACAGATGTTCCTACTCTAATTCCAGAAGAGATTATTATTTAATATTTATGAAACAGGACTTTTTTTCAATGGTACTTTTTCGAAGACATTTTCCTTTAACTCTTTCCGGTCCTATGTCGAATGTCATTCGACATCGACTTTATTCTAGTGATACCTATGTCGAATGTCATTCGACATTTTTTTCTTCAATAGTTTATGGTAAAAATACAAGAAAACATATTTTTTCTCACTTGTATTTAGTGTAGCGGTATACTGGAAGAGGATTCAATGGTTTTTATGAGCATTGGAATCTGTAACTTTCTAGCTGAGAATGATACAAAAGGTGATGTTGCAGATCAATATGCAACATCATGAGGAAAACCCTCAAATGGAAGAGAAAGCTTTTTTTCTGGGGGATGGAGACGTCTATCATCAATTCCTATATTCTGTATAAACAGCGTGCAACTCAAGAAGGAAGAAAAGCAACATCACATATCAAATTCCGAGAAGAATTAAAACTATAAACTAAAGAACTCAAACTATAAAAACTGGACTGATTTCTACGGGAGATAGGGAGCAAAGAGGGTAATTTCTTATACCCCAACCCTCAACATTTATATAGTTTTATTAAAAAAAAAATGTTCTACCCTGTAACTCTGTAAATCTTTTGTGGATCTGATGGAACATTTTTATTTTTTTTGTTGACCGAAAAGGGTTAAGGGTGAAACTTGTCGTAGAGGAAAATTAAAAAAACATTTTTGATTATAAAATGCAGATGATAATGTGAAGTTTCCCCGGTTAGTAATTAAAAAACCATAGTACCTTCAATATTGTGTGATAAACAACTTTCAAGCTTAGACGCTTTGATGGAAGATAATAAAAGAAAAATGTTCTGCTCATCCAAGAAATTTAACACTAAGAAAATAAAATTATCCCGTAGCTGTACTAGTAAATCTGCAGCCATTACATTTGCGAATAATATGTGCTTTTAATTAACCATTACTACCGCAAAAAAATTACATTGACGTGATCTTAAGTTACGGATTAACGGACAAAGAATTAACTGGTGAAGAAGAGGTAAACTTAATACATCAAATTCCAACAAAAGAAGATGATTTGAGGCATATTGAGGGCATTAAAAGCTACTTTACTAGCATTGAAGACTTTCTTATCGATTTAAACGATCGAACCTTGAAACCACGTTTTCCCTCTAATTTTATCGGTCCCTCCAAAACTGTAAAACCGGGGTTTCACTCTATATCTATTACAATGTATTTCCAAGTGGCCATCAAATACACACTCGATCGACTGGACAATTATTTTTTCGAATAAAACAATTTTCAACTTTAAAAACTAATTTGCGCGGCGCTCCGTCGTGTTGTAATAATTTTTCAGCGCCGACTGTGGATGCGTACTTTTTTTTTGGCTGAAATTGCGAACACGACGCCGCTGCAACTTTTTAAATCGCTCATCTGAAACTTTTTCAATTTAATTGCAGCGTATCGAGGACACGAATCAGGATTAAATAAGTTCAGCCCCGATGACAATGTCATTGCGGGTAAATAAATTGATCGCACTCTGTATTAGGATAACTTCGTGAACACCCCCTGGCACGTACAACTTTACTTGCCCGGCATCTGGAGTGCCGATGTGTGGGTATAGGTAGGTCGGTGAGGTAGGTTCGGTGGGTGGGTGGGCGGTAGACGTGCGGGTGTGGGAAAATCACGACACTTTTGGGACAAAGTGAATCAACAGGTTGGTCCTAGCGACACTGCTATCCGACCAACATCATAAAGAAATAAAAGGTGGCGAGGGTAGGTGTTGGGGGAGAAACGTACTTCTTGTATCTCCGACTCTAGACCTTTTCAGCTTACGAGTTCGTTGTAAAAACTCACTAACGCCGATATAAATACTTTGACAACATTTAAAATATAGTCATACGTTTGGTTAAAGTCAACAATAAGGGAACTGTTGCTACCTACAACTTGCGATAAAATGCAATTTTATTTGATTGTCCGAAAAAAAACAACATATTTTAATTTATCTGTTTTTTAATATTCCTGTATGTGTTTTTGACTTGAAGACAAAACTATTTGGCAATGGTCCAGACTTTATCAAACCAGTTTTCTCAATTAATATATATATTATACACCCATGCCTCGAAATTATTATGGACGTTATTGCTGACTTGATTCGAGTCAGCCCTCCTATAACGAAGAAATCGGGACCACGCTATAAAAGCCAAGGCAACCATATACAATTTGGGGATAAGGCATTTTATTTTAATCAATACATTATTCATTTTATCATTTGCATAATTTAAATAACTCAGTTCTATTTTTAGTACATTAGTTATTTATTTATTTGACTACAATGGATAGATGATTTAACAGAAATATAAAGAATCGCTAAAGATTCTAAAGAAGCAAAAAGAATGAGCCTATCACAATAATATTCCTCTCAGTGTCAAATCACGACACTGGTTAATTTTAATATTATTTTAGTCGGATTGAAATTTATATTATTCGCTTTATAATTATTTATTCAATAAATATTTTTATAAATCATGCGTTAATGGGTATCTTCCACTTACATAGCCAGTATAAGTGGAAGTTAATCTTTCACCTTCGAGACATAGCACTGGTTATATTTTGTTGTCAATGTATTAAACATTTACGCTCAATTTAGAGGGGAGCGTAATAGGAGGGACTCACGAACTCGTTATAGAAAACCGCGCTTTATCAGAGAGCGTTATAGGATAGGGTTTACTAGATTTGCCCTACATTTTGTATGAGCTCCATGTCTTTTTTTACGTATCGTGTAAATCGAGGGTTGCATTTATTATATAGAAGCATGTAACGAAGGATTTATCATTAGGTTTATATAAACATAGTAAATAATCCTTTCATAACGCCGAAATAAGGATCACGCCATAGAAACCCGCCCTATAGAAGAATGGGCATCCGTACAAAAAATTAGAATTAAGTTTTTTAATAGCATTTTTTAAATTGAACAAAATCAATACATAAAAAAATTTTCCATTGCCATATTTTAATTTAAATTAATATATTTAGAGTTTTTTCAGCCGCGCGCGTTATATTTTACTGTCAACCAAAGGGCATTGACATTTATTTCAAGCGGCAATGTATTAAATATTTTGTAGAAAACGGCCGCTCTGTATCAGGAAGCGCTATAGGAGGGTATGACGATAAATTTACGATTTTTCTATATATATATATATATTTCAGCCAATGGACCGCCGTACAATCACTCTGAAATATTTTGTATCGATTACGTATTCAAAATATAATTGAATAGAATAATTCAGGAGTCTAGTACGCTCCGAGGCAGCGTTGGGGATTAGTGACCCCAGGAGAAATACGGCATGTGTTCTTTGTAAATATCTAACGACATCGCGTCGACTAATTTCATTATTTATTATATATATAAATTATGTATGCACGAATATGCGGGATGAAATTGAGAAATTTTGCACACGGGACCAAAACGATCTAAGTCGCGTCGTGTGTGCAGACCAAAAATGCGTTTCATCCGCGCACGAACCGCGTGTGCACACAACCAAAAATTACGAATAAAATTCGCGATTTAAATTTTGTATTAATTCGAATGGAAAGCTAACCGGAAGTTATTGATCTGTACATTATATTGCGAGCGTCTGTACGGCAACCCCTCATCCGGGAGACCGCAGAACTCAAGCATTCAGCCAGCGCCAATATATATTTAAATATTCTAATATAATATTCGTAATATATATTATATGTATTAATATATATAAAGCATTATGCGAACTGGAAGAACGAGGGCTTGAATAATTCATGGGGCTATATGGGAAGGGAGGTCATTTAACATTAAAGCGCATTGTAAGGCAAACCGCATTACTTATGTAACAGCATAGGGTTAGACGCATATGTTCCGAGTGTACAGGGCCGTAGATTTAGTAGTGGAGCCGCTGACGCGGTACGCCCTTCAGGCCCTGACATTTATTAACATCCGCGCACGGTATCGCCATTATGAGAGTGGTATAAGTCGCATCGGCGAAAAACACGCTGCGACATAAGGCGTCCCATCCGCCGGCGGCACCTCGGCGTCCTCTGCTTTCCTTTCATCTTTCCGCATCTGCATTCAGGGCGCATCATACATTATTTAAAATTTATAAGTTGCGGTGCGTCGCAACGGCGGTGCTTCCCCGCCTCGAATATGCAGATGAAACGTTTGACAGAGCGACACACTACAGCGAAAAAGCGAAAAATAATATGGAGCCGAATAAATAATAATAACCAACAACATAATATCCATTAATAAAACAAAAGGGTTCGCTGGAGATTTTGCTCTTATTCCTGCATGAATAATTGATTTTTATATATCGAATATATAAAGTGTTGCATATTTACGAATGGGATGGTTAGGAGAGGTGGGCGGCGATGGGTTTTGCGGAGGGGGGCATGCATTTTTAAAATCCTTTATATTAAAAGTTTTTCATTTAAAAGAAAACCGGCAAACTTTATCAATTTCTCATATAAAACCGGCGCTGAGAAAAATTTCATGAATTCTTTACATTCTCTCCCATTCCGCGGACGAGAAAAAATGGTTGCACAATCTAACATTGCGATATGAAATTATAATAATAAAAAAAAAAAAAAAAAAAAACAATTGAAATCCGGGGGAGCACATCCGTGTATAAATAAGCATTACACATGGAGCGGGGCTGTGCATTAAAAATTGATATTAATTATGGAGAGCGGAAACAAAGTGTGCTAGGGCGATTTTTTTCAATTTTAAATTTAATGAAGGTAAAATATCATAATAAATTCATTAATTTTTTAATAAATGATCATATTTCCGTGTATTTTTCAGCGCATTTCATGCATATTGTAACGGTTACGCACGAGCAGAAATGCGGAAACAATACGTACTGTTTCAATAGCAGGGAGTTGATTGTTGAATGCAACCAACCCCATTTAATAAATTAATTAAAATCCTACATATTTAATTCCACAAAATAAAAGGAGTAATCCAAGACAGGCTTTAAGGCATCGTTACTCCGCGCGATGTAACGCAAGAGCGCTACTAGCGTCGGGTATTGGACGGATGCGGGTCGGCAGCGGAGTGCGGGGAGGGTCTCGCCGCTAAGCGCCATATCGCGCTGCGACTCGGTGCAGTCATACTGACTCACAGCTTCTTCGATCCACGTGCCGCTTATCACTTATTTTATTATTGTTAATAATATTTAGTATTTTTATCATTTTTTTTATTTTAAATAAACCATTAGCGAACTTATCTAGTTTTTAATATTCCGCAGCATCCCTAAATATTTTACTCACGAGCCTTTAATAATTAATCGAGTATTTAAACTAGGATTTCATTTTTAATTATTAACGACTTATATACCCGACATAAATTCTCAACCAGTTTTATGCCGTTGACAATATGAGGCGCTTAATTTAGTATTTAATTTTAAGAATGATTAGGCAACTCATTTTTTACACGGTTGATAGACCGTGTACAATGTGATGGGTTCCTTAAATTTAAAAAAAAAGAACAAGATTTTGGGATATAAAATAGTGAAAAAAATAAAAACCCAATGAATAAATTATTCTAAATAATATTATTTATACATGTGTATATTTAATATAGAAAAATGAAGCTATCTGTCTGTTAATACAGTTAAACCCCCACTAACACTAAAATCGGAACCGTGTAATTGGGGAAATGAAGCCGTCCGGCTGTGTGCGTATAGCCTGGCACGTGTTGAATACACAGACGTAGCAGCGTTTGACTGTATGTGAATGCGACCGCGCAATTGGGGAATTTGCGGCGAATATTTTAACTCAGCGCGTAATTCGGGGTAGTGTAATTGGGGGTAAACCCTCCCTTAGCGCAGAGATAGGGACCACACTCGAGAAACCTGCTTTATAGAGGACCAAGAGCATACACAATTTAGGATTAGATTACATTTTAATTTTATCGCTTAGGTTCAATTTGTGTCCAGACCCGGTAAGGGAAAATCATTTTGCGTTTTGTAGAAAACAGGGATCTAAAAGTTAGCACTATGGTAGGGACTGTAGCACATACCGCTCTATCGCAGAGAGTGTTATAGAAGGGTTTGCTGTACTGTCATGTATTGTTGAATTAATTGTTATTAGGAAATCTGCATACAGATCTGCAGTGAGTAAATACTGTCCCATACCCTTAGAAAATTGCAATAATATAAATATTTTGCTTCTGAAAATCGTGTCAGAACAAATAATTTGTGATATTTAAAAACCGTGCAAATGTAAATGTTGCCATTATGCAAAGAAAAAAGCTCGGCGTCTAAGTGGTCGAGTCGATTTAATGCGTCCATCGTCGAGGGTGCTGGGTCAAGTCGACAATTTTCCGGTTCTACTGTACGCGGTGAAAATGATATATTATTACAAACTGTGGCATTGAATGGATATGAATCGATTGGTGACAGAAATGGCATCTGGGACGCCGTACCGGATCGTGAAATTTGATGAAGATACTGGCCTGTTTCGTAAGGATGTTTTGAGGTACTTTCCATCTTTTGAAAAGAACGAGTTTCCTCGTTGATACTAGTCTTGAAGATTGATACGTGATATGCTGTTTTGTGTGATGGTTCAAACTTTTCATCATTATCGGTTGCAGTTTCCGGGTCGCGGATTGCAGGTGGCTTCCAGACCCCGGACACAGAATTGTAAAACGATTTGTAAACAACGATCAAATTTGGAATACAACACGGCCGAGTGGTGGGAGGGGAGGTCGAGGGAGATTGCGGTTGTATCTGTGTTTCCGATCGAAATTTATTCAACGCGAGTCCGAGAGACCCCAATTTCGAGCCCCAACCCCCGCGGATCGCGCGATTCGCTCCCCTCCCCCCCCAATTGTTATTATTGTGAAAAAAAATGAGTAAAAAAACATAAAACTTATACGATTATTACGCCAAAAAAAAATTATGAGCGAACATTTTTAATAATACGCATTACGACCGGTGTAATTTGCGCGGCTCCGTGAAACATTCATGGGCGCGTTCTAAAAATGTATAACACACGCGGCGCTGCTCCGCACTTCATACAACTTGTACGCGTGTTTAAAAAGTCATGTCATTTATTCATTCATGGGTACGGAATTGTGTTGTTACCTTGTTCACCCCCACCCCGTTTACTCCCAGTCAAAGCTCGCCGACCCCCGAAGCCCCCCCCCCGCCTCTATGTATTCGGCCAAGTTTTTCGTGTGTGCAAATTTTTTCTAAGTCATATTTTATACAGATATATACATAAATATATTATTAAAGAAAAATCGCGCGCGCCAGGGCCCGCGAGCGAGCGGGGGGGTCGGCGGGCGCCCGTATTAGCCGACACGACTGAGCATCGATCGACGAAAAAGTAATGCGAGGGGTCGTCCAGGTTTATTATGCAACTTTATATTATTTTAATGGGCATCCAAAACCCACCCCTGTTCCTACACCACCGCCGTCGCCGCCACCCATCCCCTCCCCCCTCCTCCTACCTCATCGCAGTCGAATGCGTTTGATAAAATATTTTTATTGGTGTCGTAAATTTTTTTTCCGTTGTGCATCACAAAGTAACGACCGGGCGCGGTAAAAATTGGTACTCGAGTAGCAGACGGACATAAAACTAAACATTAGTGGCGTTATAAAATGTAACAATATTATAATAAAATTGATTCAGTAATTGTGCCGGCATTCGCCTCGGCTTAAAGTCGTTAGCGGCTGGGAGATGCGTGGATACAGACGGATCAGACATTATATTCCTCTCATACTAATATAATTAATTAAAAAAAATAACAGTTAATGGAGAAGAACACTTTAAAAAAGAGTATAGAATAAATATTATAAATCCTGTTTCTTGCTCGCATCAAGTACGATGTGCAGAGTGCGAGTGAAACGTGCGATTGTCATTTAGGCGTCATTAGTAAAAAAAAATACAAAATATATGAATAATACATTAAAATTGATGGTCAGCATCTCATTACATTTTTTATATTACAGTCAACTGCATAGAGTTGACTAGGGACCCAATTGAACTTTGATAAATACCCAACAAAACA
>JAGXCT010034641.1:37927-59859 GCA_022495035.1 Philopotamus ludificatus
TGTACGTCCAATGCCAGCAATGGCCAAGAGAGGGAAACTCTTTACAAAAAACCGCTTACCAAGACAGTTCGAGTCCCCGCGGTATAGACACGAAAAGGGAGCCCTCACGTCACGTGAGAGACTCAGGTTCCTTTTGCCTCGACTACCATGCGAGAGTTTGGTGAGGCCCATGCCCTCAGCGAGTGAGAGCCTTGTAGCTGGCAAATAATGATGATGATGTCATTTTTAATAAAAATGTCATGTTATTGATAAAGAATTTATATCTTGATTTGTAATGCTTGGGGTCCCTGAGAGACCCTCCTTCGGACGACGCGGTTGTTTTCTAGCTGCCGTCACGATTGGTATCGTCATGAATCTGTTACTAATCTTTTTATTTTGACTTTTTTGAAGGATTATAATCAAACATACATCTACGACATTTATGAAGACATTGGATCCTCGAGAGTGCTATAGATGGTTTCAATGATAAAAAAAATAGTGAGTGAAATCGATGATAAACTCCGCGTGATCAATCAAGGTATTGTCACAAGACCTCGGTTTTTCATGGTTATCAGTGAAGGGTGAGCTTTACTGTCCATGACTTTCATTGAAACTAATACCTGTGTCTATCCATGGACCATTATTGGCTCGAAAAAGTTATCTTCTTGTATTCGATGGGATGTTTTGTGAATAATTCAGCATGAATTACTAAAACATGGCTAGTAATCGAATTGAATAATAAAAAAAAATTAGCGTAACATTTTAGTTGTGAGGTCAAATTGAACAGGAGCGCACCGGTTCGTGAAATCTGCAGTGCACGTCGTACCGTTTCATATTATATTCGTTTTTTTTTTTGGAAGAATTATTTAAATATTATCCGAATTATCATCCTGTATATTTTTTTTATTATATTGTTAACATGTTAATAAATTGAGCTATTATGTAAACTTGGGTTGTTTTGCAAATTAGACACCAAGGCCGCGTACAAAAGCTGTAATTTTCATTGTGGTCAAAGACAACGAGAGCTAAATTAATAGTTTATTGGATGATGGAATAAACCTTGTCAATCATCTCTAATTATTTATATAAAAAAAAAACGGTGTCATTCTCGCTAAATTAAAATTAGGCGACAAAGTCGCTTTTAGAACGCTTCAAATTTCCATTGTGATCTAAAACAATAACGGCGCTAAATGTACACACGGAACAAACACAGTGGCACAAAAGACTGCAAAACACTGCAGGTGGTCATTAGTGGGGCCGTGGTGCAAAAAAAGAATAAAAAAAAAAAAAAAAAAACAATAATCAGATAATGAATACGGCGGTCGTGGATAAGCACATTACGTAAGGGGTCGGTGGAGGCCCACTCTCGGTGTCGAGTGGCAGAAATTACACTCGTACGACGCCACACCCGGTTCTACCACCCGGTGTCCCCCTCAACCGGTGGCCTAATGCATCCGCCGCAGAGTTGAGGCTTCTCAATGCCACTGTGGCGCTGTCTGAAGCACGTTCGCCCTATAGCCACTCAAGGGCCACGGCGAGGCGCGTTAAATCGACACAAAATCCATACAACCACTCAAAACTCAGCCGCTGTGAATGCCGGATGGATACATGTGCAAGGGAGACGCGAATTCGATTTTTTTTTCGAAAGGTAGAAAGGACAAGGGGGAGGGATCTTATCCGCGGCCCAGAAGTGGGCTTCGACGGTCTTTCGCGAGGGAGCGATTCGTGAAGCGAACGTATTTGTCAAATTTGCATTTTTCATTTATTTATTAGATGACTCCTCTCCGAGAACCGTCTATACGTCTCACTAAGAGTCGAGAATGCATGAGAGATGTACAACATTCCAATGGCGGATGTGCCGCAAGAAAATAAAATAAAAGCACAGCGATCGGGTCTGCGAAAAACGTCCATTTAATCAAAACCATTTCCACTGCATTTCCTGTTGATATCCCAGCGTTTCGCGTTCCACCGCCGCTCTCTCTCCTTCAGTAACGCGATATCGTAGCGTCGGCTTTGATAAATTGCACTCGAATCGAGTAAAAGC
The DNA here is from genome assembly GCA_022495035.1 of Philopotamus ludificatus. Classification (NCBI taxonomy): domain Eukaryota; kingdom Metazoa; phylum Arthropoda; class Insecta; order Trichoptera; family Philopotamidae; genus Philopotamus; species Philopotamus ludificatus. Next base: position 39,951 of record JAGXCT010034641.1, read on the forward strand.
TGTGAAATGCAAAAATATTATTATCAAAAGGCGGGATTTAACAGTTTCTGATATGCAGCGATGCGATTATCCCCCCGGTATCGGTGATATTTCCCAACTCGCATCCCACAAACTCAACCACTCGGAGCTAAACCGAAGTGTTCGGAGTGAAAGCGATACCACAACCCGGCGGCTGCTTTAATTGTCGTCAACCAATTACAGCTGTCTCTGGTGCGGTTAGATAGACAGACGGATACTCAAGTACGCCAATGCAAGTACAAATATTCTTATGGTGAATTATATCTATTGTAGAGGACATGTTTGTAATTTTTTTTTAAATTTTTTACTTGGTTTTATTTAAGGACTCAATTCTTTCGGCAGGCTGTTACTTAAACATGAGATTATGTAATTGAGAAAAAAATAAGCACGCAGATAGATAAATATAAACACCAAGAAAATGATCATGATTGCAGTGTAAGAAAATATAAAAACAATAACCAAAAAGCGGATAAAAAATTGTTAGATTAGAAATAATAGGCGCTGTGTTGCGCTGCCACTCGGAGCAGCCCCGCAGCACCCCTAATGCGTTCTTTTTGAGCAAAATTAAATTATTTTTTAAACCGGCCATAGCGGCACGTGTGGCGCTGAATAAGTATGTCTTTAATAAAGAACGATTTAAGCTAAATACGTGTAGGATAAAGATGCTAAATATAATTAGGAAGTTTAAATTTAACCACTTCTGTAAGTCACGGATGCAAAAGGACAAAAAGGCTAATATAGAGTCTGGTATTCTTTATTTTTAGATATTTTTTGGAAAAAAATAGACGCCTTCGAAATAAAGACACACTCAATTATGTCTCAAAGGGATTCTTCGCTACTTTTGACAACTTAGTCTGAAGAGGCTCGTCGCACTTGGTATTTATTTATTTATTTTAAAGACAATTCGTAATTGGCATTACAGAATAACCCAGGTCGCCAATCACGCATAAAAACATGGTAGTGTAGTGAAAAAAAAAACATAACTTAAAATATAAAATAAAGAGAAGAAATATATAAATAAAGAAAATAATGTATAAATATACAAGGATAAAGTACAATAAAAAAATACTATATGTTAAAAAAAAAGCTGATATGAATCAACTGATAGAAATTGCGATATTTGACATTAAATAAATCTACATATTCGGCCAAGTGGTTAAGCAGAGTAATAGCTCTGGTTACTGGAGAGTCTTTGAGAGCACCTGTCCTCGCATTTGAATAATAATGTACAAGGACGTACGATAAATGGCAATGTGGAATGTAAAGGACACGATCCTCAAGCTTAAGTCTCAAATAGATTCTTTGATACTTTGGACATTTTACTCGAAGAAACGATGGCATGGAGAAGCTCGTCACGCTTAGGAACATACAAGGACGCAAGAGAAAGGGCTGAGGATCCTGGAGAGCTACAATCCTCAGAGATTCACGAAGTAGTAGGTCTCATAACATAGTGATCAGGTCGCTGTTTCTGGTTCTTGTCGCTAGGCTGTGTAAGTCTATCACGTTAATCTATACCTAGCTAATAACTGCTGTTCTTTGATAGTTCTGAAAGACAGAGTCAACTCTAAAAATAATTAGGGGGTAAAAAATATTACATTGAAATGGTGCCCTGAGATAAATAAGTTTGGGAGCCTATGGTTTATTGTATGAAAGAATGTGTGCAAAAAAAAAAGTAAACAACCTGCCGTGTTTCGAATTGCGAAAAACGGCAGAGTGATTCCCTTTCGCAGGGCAAGGGGCACGCGACCGTTGACAAGGCAGCCGAAGGGGCATGCCGGGCCCCAGGCAGGTTGGGTCAGGTTAGGTTAGGTCAAGGCGGCCGGAGGGGGCCCCGGCGACGTCTCCCTCCCTCCTCCGCCCCAGAGAGGCGGTCTCCCCCCAAGATCCGCACGAAAATATCCGCCGCAGACAAAAACAGATGATGGCGGGAGAGGACATGGCCGGCGGAGCGAGGCGCGCAGACCAACAGACACGCGCCACAATAAAACTAGCGTGACCGCGTTTACGCACGTGCGCCACAAGTGTCATTGTCGCGTACGAGCCGTGTTGACACAACACGCCCGACACGTGGCGGAAGTGTTGTGATGCGCGCGGAAAATTCCGTTTTTCACCACGTCCGATCAATTTCGCGTCGCGCGTCTCCACCGCGTCGAAACGCGCCCGGTTTCGAGATGTATAAATTTATTTTGCGATTTTAGCACGGCTCGGATGGCGAGAAATTTTACGACCGGTCGTAAAATTTACTTGCAGTACAAATTTCGAGCGATTATTTCATTAAAAATCCACATACTTTACTTCAGAATAAGAAACACGTTCGACGATGGACTAAAAGGCCCAAATGAAACGTCCAACTCTTTTTTTACACGGGTTTGATATAGAACACGGTCCACTAAAAAGAACAAATACTAATTGTTACGCCATATTGTTCATTGTCATAATAGCCAATGATTAAAGCGAGGGTTTTGCAATTTGATGAGTAAGGAACGGCATTTACCATTTATGATCCCGACTTTTTTCAGTCGCATCTATGAGTCACTCACGTTACATTTTTTTAGAAATTTATAAAAAATAAATATCCATTGGGAAAATGTATAAGCATCTATGGCAGGGATGAGCAACCTTTTTTAACAACGGGCCAGCTACCAATTTGAAAATGTTGTAAATGTAAAAAACATTTATTAACCGATCTGTCATGACGGCTTGAAATCATCCGCGTAGTCTGAAGGGGGTTTATTATAATGGAAAGTAGACCCCAAGCATTTCAAGTCAAGATATTGATGATATTTTTCTATTTTATTATTAAGAAATGGATAATTCGAAGATTTGGTTGATGTTTTGGATTTTTCTAGTAATTAATATGACGCGTAAATGACACGCACACCCGACGATATCCCGCCGCAGACTGAAGACATGCCGCCAAATTCTCGCGGCACGTGTCACTAATATACGATGCAATCGTTCTTGGCACATCGTACTGGATGCGAGCGAGGAAATATTGGCTACAAAACGTTGCTACAGAAGTGAGTATTGTGGTTTTTTTTTTTGGACAATAAACCTCCAGATCTATAAGGTTTGATCTGCTATTATAATAAAATAATACTTGGTTCAAGTTGTTTGCCAAAAAAACTTTTGGGTCAATATATCAGGTCCACGGGATGAAAAGGGTTAAAATTCCGAAAGGATCTGCAGATTTGTAGCGCTGAATACGAAGAATTGTATAAATAAAACTTGTGAAATTAAAAACACAGAAGTGGATAACAGATTATCGAACAACAAGTAATTCATCGACAAGGACAGCAATGACAAACAAAACTCTTCATTAGATTTTAACGCATGAGACGTGTCATTTGTATTATTTTTATTTTAAATAAAATATATATGTATATTTTGTATAATTTAAGTAATGGCTCACGTAAGCTAAACACGTTTTCTATACCACAATGCTGTTATTATATTAAAAATAACACGTTTTTAAAATTAATAATTTAATAAGAGATAACATTTTATATAAAAAAAAATACTCCAATACGATCTATGTGGAATCTACTGTTAAATTCTTTCGCATATATTTCTGGAGAAGTGTCTGGGATATAATTTAATTTTCACGCCGTAATCCACGCTTCAGATTGAAGAAGCTTTTCTGTGGTGTCGGATAAAAGGGATTTAAAATTTCATTTTAGTGAATATGAATTATTATTGAAAGAAAATATAAATAAAATCGTCGATTTATTCTTAAAAATAATGGAAACTGGTGTTTTGATAACCACACTTCAGGATGATTATAGAAAAACAAACGTTTACCATATATCCCTGTTAATAAAAAATCTTGTTTTGATATCGGACGGAATATCGATGGCCTTTTAAAGTTTTCTTTATATTAAAATTGTTAGATTTAAATAAAAGCTGGGAAACATTGCGATGAGAGAAAATATGTAAAGTTTTATTGCAGTTTTGTTAAAATATTTTCAGAACATGATTTGCATTGCTTCTGATATGGCGAGCGACAAGATACACGGTCGTGCAATTTAATAATTATAACAAAAATGAATTTGAGCACTCAGACATATGTTGGCTCTATAAAATATTTAAAATTCTCTCCGCCGTGAATATTTAACAGAGCACTTGCATTTATTTTATTCACAACATTTCTGGCTTCCTGGAAATGCAAAGTCCATCAGCGTGGAACATAAGCGGCATTCTAGAGCGAACGCCACTTCATATAAAATTAAATTTAATAATTCAGAGCCACTGCTGCACGCCGAGTGTTATGAGCCAAATTGTAAAACTTGAATCGAATTCAATTTTGCATCGCGCGGAAATCGGAAAAATTATTGACACGCGTCGTCGCGGAAAGTGTGAATTTTCATCTCGGCGAACGGCGCCGACACAATTATATCGAGCCCCCCGTGTCACGTTACCAAGATAAATTACCAAGTCCAAATTTCACTTGGCAGATGACAAGATTAACTCATTTCTTTACAAATGGCGTTTATTTGTGTTTGTTCCAGTGGAGCACGCGACAGGGGTGACACGCACACCCCGGCCGGCGACCGCCGGGGGGGCGTCGCGACGAGGGATGGGGGCTAATTCGGCGACAACTCCTACCTACCTGTTGGCCGAAAGACTAAAATTAGAATTTAGACCAAAGCTTCGTGTAGCCGACTCAAGATCAGGAGCCCAACTATTTTCGGCCGCGACAATTGATTAATAAATTTAATTACACTTTGCATGGACAAGAGGTTATTTTAATCTATGACGTACGATTCTAGAATTTTATTATCGTATTTTCCCGAAAATAAGCTATACTATGATTTTACATAGGACTCATAATCTTACAAGAATAACATAATGACAGACATTAGTTCAGAGTTTATAATAATTTAATCATATATTTTAATAAATGTAATAAATAATAAGACATCACGAACATATAATCTCGATATAATAATGCTTGTGCTATTAAAATAAGAAAATCTTAACGTTAGCTAAGTAAAATGCTACTTAATCTATTCATAAACGTAACAATTGACTGACTGGTTGTACTAAATAGATTATTGAAAACTCAAGGATATATCATCATAATACTTAATCCAGAGTGTCAATCATATATGCATATCCAATTTTACACTTAATCGGCCGGAAACCGAATTATAAGCTATGCATGATCATCATAGGCCGGTAGCCTATTTTTATGCTTTTCCGAATGCGATTTTTATCGGCTGCACATTTGTATATTTAAATACATTACATATTTTTGTCCGTTTATATTTCTGCAAATAAGCGTTAAAATCAGAATGAAAAAGTAATTCGGCCTTTCAGTCAAACCTCGCATAACGCCGAGATAGGGACCTCGCTATAGAAATTAGCCCTATAGAAAACTAGGCATGAATGCATCAAACATTTTTGCATTCACATATTTTATATGACTTTGTTCTATTTATTATTATTATTATTTATATCGTAAAAATATAATTAAGAAAGGAAAATGATTGAATTTTTTTTTAATCGAACATTTTCCGACTTTTCCGATGAGTTTTACCATGAAAGCTGTTTGTGGTGGACAGAATCTATCATAAAAATCGAATTAACACATTGCCTACGGGGTGAATCGCGGTCAAACTTGCGCTGGGGCGGGGCGCATTCGTCGAAATTTTGTGAAACGTCGTCTTTTACAAAAAAGATCATAACTCTTTTATTAATCAAGCTATTGAGCCGTAAATTAATTTACTTGAAAATTAAATCCGAAAGCAGGAGTCACTAAACATTTAACGGGAACGGGCGTAATTGATTTTGTTGGCTAGCGTGTGTTATGCGCGCCCCGGACATACACAATTACGCTTTTGACGTGGAATCCACGTCCCCCGTAGGCAATGTGTTAAGGCCAATTATCTCCTGATATGTTTTCATGACAAAATTAGAGAGCATTGTAAATTAGGGGATGGGGGGTTGTCAATTGCTGACATTTAACCGATCCGTGTGCTGACCGCATTGTAATTAATGAGATAAACCTCCGAATCCCTTGCAATTCCGCGTCCTCTGCCACAATTAAAGGTTGACGAAGTATTCGCGATTCAATTATAGATTCGCCAGGTATGACAGATCGAGCGGCGTCGTCTGGAGGGCGTCGGCTACAAATTGCATTGACGCCGATTGCGTTCGCACTAAAGGCTGACACAAAGAAGACGGCGGGGGTGGCGGCGTCGGTCGGCGGTTCCCGCTGCAGCGTCGGTATCAAAAAGTCGCATTATTAGCGGGCGATACTACGAAAATGTGCTCGTTCTCGGATATGAAAGGCGTACGTCATATTGAATGACTGCGTCTTTGATGTCGGCCGAGGCTGGGGGGCGGGCGCTCGAGTGTTTGAGATTGGTACTCGTGCTGAATGCTGGATGTTATGCATGCACAGCTCGCCGGGGTCGAGGGCCCTCCGCGTCAATTACAATAAAAAAGCGTGTTTAAAGAAGAGCCTAACTAGGCGCGGGGGGCTGTGGTGTGGGTCCGGGGCGCCCGTTTCCGCGGGGCGACCCGATCTAATTACGAAGGAAAATGGCGAAACGAAACTCGGGGGGTCGTAAAACCTGGAATTGCGCAGGTCACTTATTCGAGGGCGTCTGGATGGATCGGATCAAGGTAAGGTAATCCAGCCCTTTGTGGGATTGAACCCTGTGATCTGTGTCTCTAAAAGAGGTCTCGGGTACCGCAATTCCATCACACACCTTGAGGAAATCAAAATTATTTTATGAAACATTGGAAAAACATTTTCTCGAAAACTGAATACAAATATCAACATGGATAAATTAGGAATATCTGGAAACTATTGCTTTAAACAACAACCAATCTCTGTGCTGTTAGACAATACATATTTCGGCATAAAAACTGTGCTTTTCATGTTTGCAAATGTCACGTGATTAATTACAGATATAAAGACGCGCCGAGTATCCGCCGCATGTGTGCAGAACTTCAATTATAGCCCCTGTACGTATTGTGTGCTTAAAAAACAAGTTCATTTTATTTAATTTTTATTTTATATTATGAAATTGCTCCTTGAACCCCGGCGCCTGTGTGCGCCGCACAATCTAGCCATATGGACGGTGTGCCACTGTGCAGATATGAAATCAGTCATAATCATCATAAAAAAATGATGCAAATGATATTATGAGTTCCGCCTTTACACACACACACAAAAATAGAGACGATCAGTGGCGCGTCGATAGTGTCCGGCGCCTGTGTGCAGAATTTTAATTGGGTCTTATCATTTTATGAAAAAGTATCAGGATTTTACTCGATTTTTTCGGTTTTAATAATGTTTCATGCACATAATCTTCCGGCTCTTGTGTGCGCCGCACAATCTGGCCATGTGGACGGCGCAACATTGAAGACGACGTCAGTTGCAACGACGTTGGTGTATTCAAATATAAATCACGCTCTTCAATGCAAAATGTTTGATTTATAGCAACTGTAATTGTGCGGATATACATAATCATCTACAGCATTATATTACGAATGATTGTAATTATTTTCGATGGCTCGAGATAATGTCTATGATTCGATGTGACAACATGGCAAATCTCATTACGGTCACGCTCCTCAAACGTGAGGCATCGACCGAGAAACATATTCGACATGTTTTGCATTTTAACAGCAGATTATATGAATAAAAAATTTTTTTTTAACAAAACCATTGTAAATACAAATCCCGGATTTGAATAATATTTAAAATTTATAGTTGAGTGCATACTCAATTATTAAATGGCCTTTAACGATATGAAAAACTTTTTTTGGGCGTATCGAATCGTTCCGGCACTAAATTGAAATACGACAGTTGGCTTATTATCCAAGTGAAAACTTTCGGAAAACTCCGACCGACGCCAACCTGTAAACCGCAACCTTCGCCGCGGAAAGTTTGCATTTTGCAACAGAAAAAAATCACATACGTGCACAATACATTTAAATAGCAGATCGACTTACCCTAGGAGTTACACCACAACGGAAAAATATATATTATTAATCAGCGTACATACCTGAAAGCAGAAAAAATATACAATTACAATCATTGTTTTTTTTAAATCAATCTTTTCCATGATGAATATTAATATCAAGGCGATATTTATTTCGTAAAAAGCTCCTCGTGGCAATTTGTATAAAAGCATAATTAAATTAACGAACACATTTGTAAATACATTCAATGGATTATAATACATGGCAAAGCCAAGCTAATTTGTTATTATGAAAACCCACTATTAGATCTTATTTGTGATAAACTATTCATACCACACAACGTTCTACATACGTCAAAACAACAACACGCCATCCGAATACTATCGTTATATTATACGAGTGGATATAATGCGAATTAAATATTAAAAATAATAATAGAAAAAAAACAACGAATTTAAATGAATGTTTCGTCTGAATTTCCCTTGTAATAACAATGAAAAGGTTATTACAGGGAAAATTCATGAAAAAAATTACACATGCACCCGGCAGACAATTGCAATCGCAAACAAAGGGCTCAGTGCCGCGTGGAGACGGCCAAACGGTCGGCAATTATTATTTTTCAAACCGTTTCTTCAAATTATCCAAATAATAGATGACAATAAAATAATTATATACGTGCGGACATATCAATTAAAATAAATAATAATATTTTCACGTCGTTATTCGTTTCAGTAGCACATTTTCGCGCAGGTCATTAATGCGATCAGTAAAGCGAACACCGCATAGAATCGCGACGATAGTGATGTCGTTTTCATTGACCGTGAAACGAATAAAGTAAATGCAATTGTCATGGTAACCCCCGTCTAATAAATAAAAATGAACAAATCGAATCGTTTTACGATTTCAGCAAACCGAACTACGACACGAAAACGGGAAGAATCGAAGAACATTTTTACGTGTAGTGTGGCTCGAATCGACTGTAGCCGTCTAATTTGCATTTCCCCTCAGCTATGTATAAATATAATAAATAATCATTGTCCTTTATTGTTAGGAATTGTGAAAAAATTTAAAACAACAATATTCGCTTTTGTTGTCACGGGCGCGATGTCTTTTTGCGCTCGCATCCAGCACGAGTGCAAGTGAAACCGTGAGGCGAGACATCATTTACGCGTCAAATTGATTAGTTTGAATAATGAATTACTATTTTTATTCATAGAATAATACTTTATTTAAAACAAGGCAATATATTGATAAAGAATTTAATGAAATGCATAGATAGGGTATATTTTCCATTATAAATTGTTTTAGAGCCGCCGCGACGGATTGGTTAATCTTGATTCAAATAAAGTCATAAATCATCAAAGTTATGCATTTCGATCACTGCTAAACACAGTCAAGTCTTCTATAGCGCCGCGATAGGTAACATGCTAAAAATATCTGCCTTATAGTAGAATCGAGGCATATAAAATCATTCAATTTTAAATTGATTGAGAGTTGTCGCGTGTCGGTATCGGACGTGGCAGAGATCTCAGTTGGGTGCAATCATATTTCTGTACATTTCTAAGGAATTATAAGTCCAGGCCGCTATCCGTGCCAATTCGGTGACGGATTTGCGGTAGGAGGTACCCGATCAGACGATAAATCAAATAGGAATCGGCCCTAGCCACGTCCGATGATTATTGTTACAATACAGCTCAGCTACCAGTCTTATAGCTGGCGACTTGACCCATATTCGAAGAGTCTAGTTAACCTGGAGGACAACCATCGCAGTCCTCAGGATTGAGACAGACGCTAATATATGTTATATCAGCATCATCATCATCATTTGCCAGCCACAAGGCTCTCACTCGCTTGGTCTGGGCATGGGCCTTTATCAAAACTGTCGTATTTATTCGAGGCCAAAGGGACCAGAGTCTCACACGTGACGTGAGACTCCTTTCGTATCCATACGGGGACTGAGCCGAATCTTGGTATCGTTTTGCTAAAGTATCCCTCTCTTGGCATTGCTGGCGGGCGTCATCAGCTACCATGTTGGTATCCGGTTTTACCCTCTCGACTGTGTCCAGGCAAGTAGAAGGTTTTCTCAGTATTCGTTTGTTCTCTTCTCTAAGGCGTTATCTGCTTTTAACGAGTCACGAGTGACAAGTAGCGAGCGACCACACACACACCAATATAGATATACACAGGCATACATATGCACATCTGCCCAAAACGAGTCTCAAGTAGCCGGTCGCAAGTGATTATTAGCCCTGTCGCGCAATAGCAATCCTTTCATCATGGGAAAGACCTCCTCAGAGAGGTCTCCTAGAAAGAAGTGGAGCAGAGAGTAATCGAGACTAGACCAATTATTGGTCAGCAGATTGGGTTTTCCTTCTTGGGGTAAACTGGCTCTGTGATATGAAAATCCGTTAGAGACCAGATTTATTTATGCACACGAGGATATGTGTACATATTTTTGCACTGTTTTGTTGAGTATTTATCAAAGTTCAATTGGGCCCCTAGTCAACTCTATGCAGGGTTATGTTGACTGTAATATAAAAAATGTAATGAGATGCTGACCATCAATTTAAATGGTATGGTAGATAGTTGTGTTTCATTTATAATAAATTCTTGGTGGCTAAAACCGGGTAGGGGTTTTTTAATTGAATTTTGTAAATTAAAGGAAATAAATATATCGAATTCTGTAACGTGTTACAGGTCGGATCAAATCGTACCGGAACGCACCGGCGCGCAGTGTCGTTTCGTGCAGCCACGTAGTACGCCGTTCCCTTTAGTGTGTTTTTTTTTCCAAATATATTTGAAATATGGTTTCAAATGAAGAGTGGTTGATATGTATTGAATAAATATGAACGTTGCTAATGCGAAACCGTGCAAATCGAGGCATGGGCGTGTATTCAAATAAATAAAAAAAATACGAATGGCCGAAGCAATATATATACTACGCACACACGCGCACAAAACAAACAAACGACGAACAAGCGAGAGATCAAATGGAGGGTACATTTTTATATCAAATTTCATTTCGATTCCGTACTCATATTTTATAAAAACGACGTATATCCCATGCAGAGCGATGCCCAAAGTGTGGGGCGCGCATTTTTATTATACGGCTAAAAAAAAAACATTTATTCAAAGCTCCCACCCCCCCTCCTGAACCCATAAAAAACACATGTTTATATTATATACACCTCGACATATGAATGATATAAATTAAATGCTGAATATTTCAATGTTGCATTCGACGCCGCTGAAGTTTCAGTATTCAAACTTGATACATCCTATATTTATGGCGTCGATTCGTCGGTCCTTCCCACATCTTACGTCGGTGAATAATACATACAAACACGCGCACGCATCGGCATTATATATGTGTGTGTGTGTATTAAAATAAATTAATATTTGAAGACGAGGACGTTCAGTACGAAGCAGATCGTTAAAAGGGGTACCGTAGTTTAATTGAGTTAGAGAGCAACTGACGTACGTATTCTTCGGCCCTGTGTTTTAGGGTGGCGAGCGAGAGGGAGGCGCAGATCCCGAGCTGAGGCCGTCGAGCGAGACGCCGATAGTGCGCTCTGTCCAAAACGCGGGTGGTATACATAATATATGTACCCATTTATATATATATATATATAAATATATATATACGGAAATACATATATAAATATATATACGGAAATACATATATAAATATATATATATATATATATATATAAAACACAAATTATAAATAATAGACGGACATTAATTTTTTCCGAATACATTTTTCATTTTTATATTATGCCGGGAGGCGATCGCCGTGGGGGCGAACCACCATCGGCACCCCTCCCCCCGCCTCACTCCTACCCTCGGGGGGCCCGAGGGGGCGGGCGGGGAATAAAGAGAAGCGCAATTTGATTTTTAATATTTCATGAAGAGGGCGGCGGCGCAGGGGGCGGCAGTTTTAATGGGTTACACGGGGAGGCCATTTTTTTCAGAGGTCGGAGCGGGGGGGGGGGACCGCGTGGCCGAACAAATAACGCGGGGCCCCCGTGTATAAATCGACAGCGCGCCTTATAAATCATCGGTAAGTAAATTTGTGATGTTTGCATTTTGGCCATATATGGCCGCGGGTAATGAAAAATAATTTTAAATAATTTCCATGGGGTGAACCCCGCACGCCTATCCCGTCCACCCCCTCCACATATTCTTGGAAAAGTTTACACGCTCGTGATTCATCCAAAAAGTGTGTCGTCAAGTATCAAAATTTTCGAGAAAATATGTGCATTAATTGCAGCTAGAGAAAAATTCTCTAAAATCCCCGAAAATCGGGAATACAATTATGAATCATTTCTTTTCACGCCGGTTTAAAAAAAAAAAACTGTAACCGATTCATTGACAAAGTGGAACCCCGCTTAACGAGCACCTCGCGTAACGAGCAAAGGAAACTGTCGAAAAATTACTAGGTTAACAAGCATTTTTTTGCATAACGAGTGATGAGGAGAGGGAAAAAAAGGATGACACATTTTTCCATGTAACAATCTTTGCAAAAATGTTCCCGAAGAAAAGGCCGCAAAAAGACAGTCATAACATCATTTAAAAGCGATGAACGAGTCACACTCTTGCTTCAAAATGATCGAAAAGACGTGGGAAGGGGTTACCAAGAGAACCTTCACTTCTGCTTCTGCCAATCTCGGATGTGACTAGAGGAGTTTAAGACAGTATCCGCTGAGTCACAAAATTGTTTTTGACATGGATAACAATGAGTTAAGTAAAGAGCACAACTAAGAACTGACTAGTTATTCTCAGAATAAGCTGAGGATATTTTTTATATTTATTTATTTGGCTACGATGGATGGATGGCATAGCAGTAATAATCCAAAATACAAAGATTCTAAGATGCAAGGAGAATGAGTCTCACTAATATTCCCATCAGTGTCAAATCATGACACTGGTTAATTTTTAATAATATTGTAGTTGGATTGAAATTATTGGTTTTGCAATTATTTATATAAAACATGGCATGACCAGAATTCTCTGAATTCATGGTTTTCGTCCCGAATTTCGATTGTGAGATTTTTTCGAGAAATTCTCGGATATCAAAAAAAATACCGATACCTTATTTCACGTCGTAGAATTTCAGAGAAACTATTTCGTCAGATTTTAAGCCTTTATTTACTTTTTTTAATGCGCGACATGAGAATGTTTTAGTTTTCATATATGCCATTTCCTATATGAGCGGGGAAGAAAGTATCGGCTCGAGTGGTACTCGATCGTTATTTATTTCAAGTCTCGGAACAACCACAGATCAAATCCTAGCAATTGAGATGATAAAAATAAAACGGGAGAATTCTCGAGAATTTTTTTATGAATCTCATATCGGATTCGCAAAAAAAAATGAATAGATGCATAGTGCACTCTAATGGATATGCTCCTGTATCAATTTGAACATCATACACGGATGGTTGAATCAATCCGCAGTGGTTTCAGGCAAAAATATATATTCATTCATTTTTTTTTTCAGATGCAAAAGCAGCAACAGTCGGCGAAGAAACGTTTCTAGGGATTCGTTCCTAGCGAGCGAAACACCTGTTGAGCAGAATAGCCGTCCAAACAAACAAAAACAAACATTAGACACACGAGATTTTCGCGTGTGAAAATTCGACCTGAACAAAAAAAAAATCAGGAATCGATTGCTCCCAGGACCCCGTTTCCAAATCCCAGTCTAGACATTTCGCAAATGGAATCCGCGGGATTAAAGGACTGTGCGGATGTACGGTTTAAACACCGATTAACTCTTTTTTTCGCACGTCGACGAATGCAGACAACCCGAGTGTTGAGTATTCGTAGGGTATGTCCGTCAAGCGGGGGTTTTGCGTCATTTTTTCGCAAAGAATCTAAATATACACGAATGAAAGGCGGAAGGAGTCGACTTATTTACGTCACGGCTAGATGGCACGTAATAAAAACTTGCCATAGAATACGTGAGTTCAAATCTGATGCATTTAAATGCAGTATCGTATTCTCTGCATAAAATTTTACAACGGAATGGAAAAACGTATACGATGTATGTGCATACATCCCAGAGTCATTATTTCACACCCTCTTCCCGTTTACAATAATCAGACACGTCAGACATGGATATGACGATATCTCGATGACGGTAATATTCTCATTGTACAGAATCCAGTGGGGGAGACCGGGGTCGCCATGGCGACAAGACATGAAAGGGTTATTTTTCACGCAAGAATAATACAAAGCATTCCGCGGTTTCGTATCACGACGCAAGGGGGAAGAGGCTGAAATTCAGTTTTCCCACATAATGTGAATAACTTTCGATCGCAGTGATTGGTCCTCTAAGAGACCGTGCTTTTTTGCATTCAATAGCGATGTCTGCGGCGTTCAAAGAGGGATAATTAATGTCCGTTCTAAGGAGTGATTGCAATTAATATCGAAATTGAGGTACGCCGGTTGATAAACGTTTCAGACATTTTTTTTACATGCAATAATCTACTGAATCGACTGAATCGTCATAAAAAAATATTAATTATTTTATCGGAAATCGTGTAATTATCAATATATTATCGGAAATACCTCAATAAAAAAATTCAATGGATTTGAATTTTACATCGACAAAAAAGTGCACGTACGCCTGAATATTAATCCCTTATTTTTAATGCACGATTTTTTAATAGCACTCATGTAAATAATAAAAATAATATTTCACCACTCACAAAAAACATGCGATGATTGTTTAAATTTACATCTAAGCCATATAAACATGATTAAATATAATATAAATATGAGGGGGAGAGCACTACACTATATACTACCCCCAAGAGAATCTTGTATATGGTCACATTGTTCGGATACACGGGAAGTTAATAGAAAATTCCCTCAAAATGTTTAAGAATATATCCGGAAATAAATTTATTAAAATATGATATGCATTTAATTTCTATTTTTTAGAACCTCTCTTCAATTTTTGTATGTGAGCTATACTTCGATTTACAAAAAAATCGAGGTTTGGATTTGATTAACCAATTAACAGCCGAGTCGTCCGAATGGGGTCTATCAGATACCCCAAGAATTTCAAATCAAAATATTGATGAAATCGACATTTTAAAAAGAAAATGGATTATTCTAAGAATAAAAACTGTTATTCATAATTTGTTCGATATTTTGAACAGGTTGACACGTTCAACATCAGCCAAAATTTTCTTTTTATTTTTTGCCGCAATTGCAGACAATATTAATGACAATTATTTATTTATAATATTTATTCTTTAGAATTTTTTAGACAAATACAAAAAGTTTGTGATACGTAGGATTTATATTAAAAAAGTTATTTAAGAAAAATCGAGGTATCTGGTTAAAAAAATATCTCTATGACTTGCGACTTATCTCTATTCCAGAAGGTGAAAAAAAGGGCGGAAGTAACTAAACGCCATACCGCGAAATCCGTTGCAGAAGTGTTTCATTGGAAAATGATGATTGGAAAAGGTTTAACCTTTTACACTCTGGATATTTTTGGACGCGTCTACGTTTTACTCTCATTAATTATATTTTACGCTTTAATAAAAAATATTTCCATCCGTAAAATGAATAGGGTTTAATCTGATATCCTATTCAATAAAAGACATTTTTTATAAATTAATAGAAGACAGATGTTATTAATTTGTTTTGCTAAAAAAATGTTCTGGGCCAATATGTGTGGCCCACTGAGTAGAAAAAGCTATTTTGCATCGATTCGCTTTACTTTAATGAAAGCTAAACTTGTAATAAACTAAACTGATATGTTATAGAATTGCCATTTTTAATTGCCTTCGTGAAAACTGAAAAATATTAACCCTTATACCAAAACCGTACTGACTACTTACTCTAAAAAAAAGTATCACGACCCTCGACTCTCAAAATTCATTCTCAGTCAATTATCCCCAGGAAAAGTTGGGGGGAAAATATCTACAGATTCCAATAATAACGTCCTGTCGCCCTTTTCCTTCATTCGGCGTACTCCATTTTCTTAAATCCATATAAATATGTAAATATAAACAATAATAATAAAATATAACATCCGATGTGATCTCCGATGAAAAGGAAAAGAGATCTAGCCTCATTTCCTTGAACACATAGACCATAAAGTGTCATCTTTATCTTGATCATAGGGGACTCGTTCGTGATTCGCCGCATAATATCCGCTAATAGATTTTTACTCCACGGTCCATGAAGCCCATAGACAATTCACTTAGCATCCACGGTACGTGCATAGCAATTTGTCGGACGATACTTTGATCAATCGTGCAATTATTTTGAAGATGCACACAACAACCGACCTGTCACGTCTGCGCACAGGTCCAATTACACGTGTCTCAGTACGAAATAAATATATTATGTGGATTGCGATTCCCCACCGCTCTATCGTGCCGGCTCGCTTAATTTATTTTACTCGAATGACTTCATGGAGTATTAAATTATTGTTGAGAAACCCGCCTTCCGTGCAATTCCGTATATAAATGCATACGTATAAAATTCGCTCGCAAATTTCCGCGTATAATTTAATTAGTTTTGTGTAGTATGAGACGGCCCCGAAGAAACCCCGGCAAATACAAGAAACATATCGCTGAATAATTAAATCAAAATATATATATTCGTATCGATAATATAAATGCAGGCCGGGGAATAATTTATACGTATCATCAATAATGATTTCTATAATATGAAAGTTGTACGAATAAACATGTTATTAAGGCGCAATATAAATGTATACTAAAGATTTATGGAAATATCATTTATTTAATTATATAATAGATATATTTTTTTTTCCAATCAATGAACAAATCCTTTGAAGGGAGTATTAACCCTTTCTTTTTTTTATTCAATTTATTTAAAGAGATATTCATTGCGAAAATGAACAAGAAGCATATATAGGGTTTGATCTGAAACCAGAATAATAAAGACATGGTCCAAGTATTTTGCTAAAAAATCTTTTGGGCCAATACGTTTGGAAAATGCTAATGAAGAACTATGAGTTTATGGAAAATTTGTTGCAAAATCATCAAAAAAAAATTTAAAAGACGTCCTAATTATTCAAACGTTAATAAAATCTCATCCAAAATATATTTTTAATAAGCAATGAAATATATTAACATTTATCGGCCGAATTATATGCTACGCTAGGCCGGAAACCTATTTATATGCTTTTCTGAGCACGATCTTTATCTTGTTCATTTAAATACATACGCTTACAAAATGTATTTACAGTATACTATGAAATACAGCCAGCCCTTCTATAACGTTTCCTCTAAATTGCTTCTTACTACAAAATGATAATATTTTCGAGGTTAAATTACATATTTTTTTTAAGAAATCAAACATATTTTGTGGCAAGTGTCACTCAAATGCATATATTGCATCAGATTACTCTCACTTCAACGACCAGACGTCTGTAACCCTCCATTGCGTGCAGTATCAACATCGTTGTGTGCCTTTGCATCCTTGCAAAACTTATAAACTGAATGAATCTACTGTTCGTACAATTAAAAAACGATTAACTGTTAGGAAGTAGTGTCACCTCCGATCCCTGATCAGTTCTAAATATACCCTATACTGTTAGAGATGTTATATAATTTAAAATGTCGATTTATTAAATCTATTTTAATAAAATTGCATTTTTTATGCTTCTGTTTTATTGCCATGGTTTTCTGAACCTATCCCTCCATTTTATATGAACTCGAAGTCTCGATTTACGCGGATTTTTATTTTCTGGAACCTATCTATTATTTTTGTATGAAGTCTCGATTTACGCGTTTGTTTCTTGGAACGTATCTACTGTGTAAATCGAGGGATTAGTGTATTTCGTAAATATATAATGCATTACCCAGCGGAAATAAAGCTCAATGCTCTTTAGTTGACAAGGCATTTTGTAGAAAATAGTGATTAAGAGGAGGAAACGTTATAGGAGGGCTGACTGTATGTTGCATTTAAACATTCATTTATTTTTTCATTCGTCTATATGTAGAGTAATTTATTCGAATCGATTTTGAGCTATATTCTCTATGGTTTCAATGTATAGTCAACCCTCCTATAGCGTTTATATAGAGACCACGTCAAAGAAGCCCGCTCTATAGAAGACTAGAGGCATCCAGAATTCTTTCACTTTCAAATTCCAGACACTTATTTTGTGTTTCCTTAATTATTTTAAATTACATACATACGAAATATGTAAATTGAACTTAAAAATTTATTGTTTAGATCTTAGAGAAAGAAGCTCTATAGCAGGAAGTGCTATAGGAGGGTTGACTATGGTTAAAAAATATTATTTAATGAAAATGACTTTTGATAATTGATAATCGCGAGTTTTTTTGACTCAGGCTGTTCTAGTAAAATTCATTCATTAAAATTAATCATTTTTTATTATATAACCGCGACTGAGCTAAGTTAGTACTCAGATAAGTATCCGACGAAAACTATTAATTCAGGGAATTCTTTATAACACTGGGCAGGGGGTAATTAAGAGGAAGAGACCCATACCATATATTATTCGTTGAATAAATAATTTTAAAACAAATAATATTAAAAATTAAGCAGTGTCGTGGTTTGACACTGAGGGAATATTAGTGTGAGAGACACATTCCATCTTTAGAATCTTTGTAATCCGTAGTATTCAAATAAATTTATTTTACGTTTAGTAGTATTAAAAATCGTTTTTACTTCAGATAAAAAAAATCAACTTTCAAGCTTTCTACAAATTATGATAATAATTAAATAAATAAGTTACGCATAACATTTCTTTTAAACTTAATATCCGCGGTATACGAGGGACGTATGTACGTATTATAATAATCGTTTCATAATATATTCATAAGAGTTTAATTAAAAGTGTACTTTATTTCTAAACATAAATAAATGAAATAGTTTTAAAAAAAGCTTGCCACAAATTCCGAACACTGTATAAAACACAAACAGTGGTGAATACTCTTTTTTTTAAAATATTTTCGAGTCTCGCTTTACCTCAAAAAACTTTGTCGCATTTTAGCCGCGTTAACCGCCACCGTATACACTGTCACGTGGAATTCATCATGCGCCAAAAACAAACGAAAAAAAATATACATTAATAGGACAATCAGGGGTTTTCGAAAACCATATTAACAGACACATACCAAATTCGCTCCATTATTGTACTGGAAAATATTTAAGGTCGGTGACGTAGTACGGGACAATGGTACGTGTTCGAATTGTAAATGTGACAATAAAATGTAATAATAATCATACGCCGGCGATATATAAACGTATATTTTTATATATATATATATACAAGTAAATACGAATTAACCATATAAATTCTTGGAAGTAAATTAAGGTATTGCATGTCCGCGGGCGACTATCGACGTGCTCATGTAAATATATGCTCACAGTTATTAAGCTCATAAATTATACTCGTAATACATATCGTAATAAATTCGTAGAAATAACAATACAGATATATTAATATTAATATTTTATACACGTGAATCGAACGATTGATAACGTACAGCGACAACAAAAAAACGGCTATTTTAACGGACATCAAGATCGCACGAATTTGTACATGACTATGAAATGATCATCGTGTGCGCGTGTGTTTGCGCACGAGCGTACGTAATCGTTTCGTATGAAATGCATACGGCGCGAGTTACGCACCGATGCACCGGTCATTGTCGGCGGTGTAATCGACGTGCGATTAATTGCGAAAGAGCCTAAGTGTCCATAAAGCAGCCCCGTCACCGCGCTGCCAATAAAACAGTCGAACGTGTAATAGTCGAATGAGCTGCGTTTCACGAATGCGGGGGGCCGTAAAAGAAATGGCCGTAAAACGAGGCGTACAATGTTGCATTCGTAACACACGATACAATATATCGCGTATCGATTCAATAACACACGTCCAATCGTTTTAATTACAGTCGCAACGGATTATTATTTTAAAAGAATCCTAAAAAAA
>JAGXCT010034641.1:59959-81881 GCA_022495035.1 Philopotamus ludificatus
CAAAACACACGTCGAATCGTTTTAATTACAGTCGCAACGGATTATTATTTTAAAAGAATCCTAAAAAAAACGATGAATGCGGGAATGTTTATAAATGGATTGTTTCAAGGGATTATGATCCTCGGTTGCTATACATTCACTTCAAAACACACGTCGAATCGTTTTAATTACAGTCGCAACGGATTATTATTTTAAAAAAATCCTAAAAAAAAACGATGAATGCGGGAATGTTTATAAATGGATTGTTTTAAGGGAATTTGATCATCAGTTACCATACATTCACTTTAAAACACACGACGAATCGCTTTAATTACAGTCGTAACGTATTATTATTTTAAAAGCAAAGAATCCTAAAAAAACGATGATTGCGGGAATGTTTAGTATAGGGTTGTTTTAAGGGATTATGATCCCCGGTTGCTATACATTCACTTCATAAAGTGAACTGCCTACTAAGGAGGCTTAGTAGAGGCATCTTCGTTGACAGCAAACAGAGAGACAGAGGATAACGTCCCAAATTATTAAGAGCCACTTACTGTCTCTCTGGTCACTGAGTGGTGTAAAGACGCGACTATCCGGGTCTAGGTTGACCCGACATCCTAGCCATCCAAAGGCAAATGCCAGGGTAGTACCTTGAACCGTTTCCTATCACAATACCACTCCCTGCCAACTAGCAAGTCCTTCAGGTCCCAGGCCGTAGTGGCAAACAGGAATTTCGTTCGGTTGGAAGCTATGTAGCAAAGTAAAAGCCATACGAAAGCATCATCATTCTCCATCTTCCATCTTGATGATATAGGGTCCCGCTGTTAGCAGAAAGGCTTGTTTGATGGTAAGCCTTTTCGATGGACGACTGTCGTATGTGCTTAACACGTGATGGTCCAAATACAGTTTCAAATATCCATCTCAGAATCCTGCGATATACAATTGTCGTACAATTAAAGCGTACATTTCCAATCCACTTAATCCATTTCTGGACCCACGACATTGAGGGCCTTGAGAGTTTAGTTTAAGTAAAGGCTTCCCCTTTATGCTCGTCCTATAGTGGCTATGCTGGCCTACCTTGAAGTGCACTCCGGGTATAACTACGACAATTAGTACGTACCCTCCTGAGTCGAAGCGACATTCACCTAAGTAGGCAATGGTGTAGGGTAATTTGGGTTTTCTCTCGCTCCAACACGGCCCGAGAAAATACAGAACCCTAAGTCAGCGTGGCCGATTAAGCCAGGAACCTTTCTGACTGCGTTGGACATCTCTTCCCTATCTGAATTTAAGCACTTCTACAATACTTGTAACAGCCCTTTATAGAAGTTACAACTGTTGTCTTCATGTACACTAAGTTTGGCCAGTTTCGACGTGAAATCATGGCCTGTTTCCGTAAGAGAATTTTACCCGAGTCTTCATCACATGTGGGAGTAGGGAGAAGTGACGAGCTCACCATGTCTCGGGAGCCTAGCCAGATAGCTGTTCTCATCTGCACATCCAGATCTAGCTGAAGCTTCCATGGTTGATGTGCAATATGCTCGCCTTAGCAGCAGGAGGGAAAATCTCTGACCAAACAATAATCGCCTTTGAATGCCCGAGATTTCAGCTCTGTGAGCCGAGATGTGTAAATATTTTGACGGATTCCAAGCTGTACCTCGTCGACTTTCAGAGATGCAGGGGTACGTCATTGGCATATGCAAAAAAAAATGCATGACATTTTCATTTCATTCGGAAAATTCATTCAGAAGACAGCGAAACTTGACTCTTTGTCAGGTTATTTCGCTCGCAACTCAACGACCAATGCATCGATTGCGCTTTTCTCCTGGATTTCAACTTCTTGAACTATGTTCAGTGTCTCGGTTAGCTCCAACTTTCTTCATATGGAACGTATATTTCGTCGTGATTCACCTATTTGCACGTGGGTTTCGGAAGTTGGCCCGTAACTTGACGACTTTGCTGAAAATTTCTTCGAATCCGTCTTTATACTTCGGAGATAATCCCCGCTCGAGTAATCCCTAACCTTAAATTCGCAAAATGCACCGAGTGTTCAGCAACAAGATCCGATTTAACAGTTTATTGTTTTTCCTTTTACAAATTCTAATTTTAGTTTATAAAATACAGTTGCAAAGCTGATTACGAGTGAAAATTTATAGAATTTCATGAGAAATGTTTGACAAAAACGTATTTGGGTTTAGTTATGGATTTCAAACGCATTCTTCCTGCTGTGTGTGTGCAATGAAAATGGCTATGATGCTTAATATATTGCAATCCAATGGTTACAAAGTCGCTCCAGCGTTGCAGTACAAACAATAAATTGATTTCGCTTTGATATTCCAGCGCACAAAGCAAAGCGGAGATTGTACTCTGCAGGCATTAAAATAAAAAAAAGAGGCTGCAGAACGAAATCACAAACGGAATGCTTTATTAAATGATCAAAAAATGATATTCTACGATATTAAGGATTGGAAAAATATCCAATAATCGTCAGAGGCATGTGTGACGTTTTATTTTGCTTTCACAATTAATAACGAATCGCTCTCAGTAATGAGTTTGCACGTCCAGAGCAATGCTTTGATCTCTTTCATTGATCTTAATGCACGTTTCGGAGGATTATAAGTACAAAAAGATATAGTTTCATTGCAAAGGATTTTTTCGCAAAGATATTGTCTCGAGTCGTCTCAGAAGCCAAGCCACATGACAATAGTACGTGTGTCTCTTTTTTTTCTTTTACATCTGTTGGATGTGCATAAATACTAGATAGCCTGAGGGAAAAATGAAACACAAGGAGTAAAATTGTAAACTTAAAAATTCATCACGGAATGAGTCGCGTTCTCATAGTCTGTTACGACATGCATGTAATTCACGAAACGAGTGTGCAAGCGAGAAAACACGTACCGGCGGCCAGAACGGGAAGGGCGTAAGGGCCGCAGACGCGGCCGCGCGTTGTACAAAGACCTTTTCAGCCGGCTCAATTATAATCCTCGTAATTAGTGCAATTTAAATAAATATATAATCCATTATATTAATATTAAACGTGTATGGGTACGTGTCGTTGAACCGGGGATCCCCTGACACACCGTCCTGGAATGACACGGAAAATTCGCCCTCGCTCGCTCGCGCGCGCCACCTCGCTCCCTCGCCCGCACATACACAAAATAACAAAATTTATTATGGTAATCAATCTTGATTTATTTATATATTGAAAAATATGTTTGAATTAAAGATAAGTACGCCAGCGCTTCTCAAAATTATGCTACAGTGACTTTAACCTTTTGATGTTATATTTAATTATTTTTATTTATGATTTAAGGTCGTGCTGTTTTAATGATTAAGTGGGAAATCGTTAATTTACAGCATGCAACAGGAGAGTCTGGAAAATTTCTGGAAAATTTGATACATAACCGATCTCAATGTTGATTGTCGTAAATATTATACATGGAAAAAAAACGGTATGTGGTAAGAATTTCTAGAAAAAGAATCATCGGCACGTAATATGCCTTCATATTCGTCAGACATGGCATTCTACTACTCCTCTCTTTAACTGAAGACAAAAACATTAATAGCGTTTAATCTTTAATTATATTTCCACTCCGTGGAAAAACACCAAAGCTTTTTTTTCATTTTCCCAATGAATATCTATTTCAATAAATTTGTAAAATAATATATAATGAGCGAAACTCAAGATGAAGAAAAATACCATTAAAGAACGATACTGTATTAGAGAGATAAAGACAGAATGGCTGAAAGAGTTAAACACTTTACTGAAAATTGCATCCCGGAAGTGCTTAAAAACCCCCACCAGTCTAGAGAACGCATCGCGCGAGTGACACATGTCGTAATTTGATCTTTCGAGAACAATTACCCACTTTTTTCCAAGAGGTTGACCACAGAAGTGGTTATTATTTGACCTTTTTCCGTTTTGTAGAAGCTAGATGGAAGCATTATAGGAGGAACTCCCACATATCCCGTTCCATAGCAGGGAGTGCTATTAGAGGGTTGATTGTAGTTTTAAAAAATATACGCCTTATTAGTCTGGTCTAAAAAATTAGTTTCGTTACATTTAGGAATGTGAAACGTTCTAAGGATGGCAATGAATCGTACGCTCAGATGAAACACGTCACATACATCGTGTTTCTAATCTATTTAATTTATTAATATCAGCATAATTCGTAACAGAGTGTCTGTGTATCCCCGCGACACAAGTCTGAATTAAGCTTCAGGAATTAAGTTACACGCGATATCCAACCTTGCACGGGCGTCACTCGCCCGTGCAACGTACAGCATTAATGAAATTAAACAGCATAGTCAAAAACCGTAAAATTGCATGTCGATTCGCAGCAAACAGATTGATAATCGAATCATTTTTCAGCGTCGAAAATATGCACGTCCCCGTTCACGGGGGGTCCGGCGGAAATAATTAAGGGCATGGGTGCAAAGGTTATTAGCTCCAGTCGACCCTCCACAACATCCTAATCAATCAATAATAATAAAAAAATTCCATCGCGCTGAAAATGCTTTTTCAGATAATAATCCCGGGACATATTGCAATTTCGTATGCAATTTAAAAAAATTGCAGTATATGACAGTGCTCTGAATATATGCATATCAATTCTTGAGCTGTAGTCATAATTTATTTTTATCTTTTATTACATTAGAAGTATTTAATGCATGCAGTAGTAGGTGGACCAGACTTGGCCTATGGCGACCTTTAACCTGGGCGCGATCAACTGCGCCTAATTAGTCGTCAAATGGTTTTGTCTCGACACGCTCTTATAATATTTTGTCGTGAATATTAACCGAGTTCCGAACTAGAATACTCGTGTAATCAACGATTTTGAAATGTTTCAGTTTCAATATAGTGGCTGAATGAAATAGAGTGGCAAACGAATGGCCATCAAATGGATCCCCCCTCGGTTCGATTAAGCACGCTGTAAAAAAAATCATATAAAAGTACTCGACGTAATCGACATATTGATGCGATGGCAATATCTGAAATATTTTCTATTCATCGGAAAAACAATTCGTATAAAACCACCGCATAAATGAAAATGATCCAATATTATAATATATTTTATAAAAAAATATGACGACAGTTGACGATCGCTCACAACGACGCAAATAACGAAATGTATTTCGCGTATAATAATTAATCGCAATAAAACCGATCAATTAATTGAATTCAATGACAAATGACGAGAATTCGCGCTATCCGCATTTAAACAAAGATTCGAGACGACGCGATTTAGCGTCAACCGTTATTTTTAGGTTTTCGATATATTAAATATAAATATAGCTTCGATTAATTAAACATATTATTTATATTAAAAAAAAAATTATCCAACATAATTTAGAACGTTTTGAATACGAATTCGGAATTTTATGTACTTTTATTATACTGAATATTCTGCAGCACCCCCAAATATTTTACTCATGAGCCGCCACTCTCTATATCTACTCACTCGTAGAATAAACATTAAGGCCGGGAAGACCCTATTAATCTAAAACCACAATCACAATTTTGCCTCTTGGTTGAAACTTAGAAATATATTTCATTTGAAAATCGAATAAAAAAAGCCTGGGTGAATTTTTCATGCTCTACTCTCGAACATTCAACATTCGCTCACATTTTCAGAAACCAATCGTGTGAAAACAACCCTTCCTATTCCGAGTGACATCGTCACATATTAATAAAAAATAATTGTGCTCGAGATAAATCATTCAGGTACTGTGAAACGACTACGTAAAACAATAACTATATATTTTGTCTGAATTGTGTATCTATTTTTTTACAATGATCTCTGAAACGTGTAAACAGCAAAATGTGAAGATATATTATATTACATTCAGGATAGGGAACACAATATAATCTGCTCTATAGAAGACTAGGTATCCATACAAAATTTGGGGTTAGATTTTATTAAACGCATTTTGGCAATTTAATGAATATTGCTCTACGTTCTCCAGTAGGTAGCATTATAAGAGGGACGGACTTACCCGCCTCTATGAACAGGGGGCGCGTAATAGGAGGGTTGATTAGTCATATTCGTTAAGAATTTTATATTAACTCACACACACACACCCGTCTGCAACCGACTCGTTCGCAATTAACCCGCATTACCACACTCGATATCAATAATGGTAATAACGTGAAAGATTAATGCAGCGGAACTGGTGCACTGAATGCGGCTGGCTAATAATATAGGAAGCTAGCGTCGGACGTATCGACGGTACATCAAGATAGAACAATTGGCCCTCCACCCCATGGGTACATGCATGCATTTCTGATAGTGTTGCATGTACAAATCTCCAAGTGCATCCGTAATGAGAGCTGGTGGGTGGTGTCCCCGCGGGGTGCTGCAGACCGACCCTAACCTCCCCTCGCCACCATCATCATCCAGGCCTGAACAAATCACCGAATCAACCAGATGATAACGGATCGGAACGCCGAAGAGATGCACATCGCAGAAAGTTCCGATGCAATTTTCCGGAAATTAATTCCAGCAATTTATTTTTGACATTATGAAACGCGGAGCTCGGCCACTCCCAGCTAATATCGGCCGGATTTTCGAATAATCGCATCGGAAATTCGGAATCACAGCTCTTAGCTAACACCGCGGCGCTCGAATGCGAGAGGACTGCAGTGTTTCCGTAATTTAATGCATCAATGTCCGATCCCGTGAATGGGGATGTTGATTACCGACGATATAAACATAATGGAAACACATCCACGAGTTCATTAGCTCGGCGACGTACGATGATGCAATGGTTTCTGATACTGTGTGCATAATTAAAAAAAAATCACGGATCCGTTAGATTGCTCAAGAAATATCATAGGACGTTACGGCCAACGTTTAATAATAATGATTATGCGCGTGTGCACACGGATCGTTGTGGGTTTAACCAGGGACGGCTCGTTCATATACACTACGGAGCTGCAGCACCCCCAAGATAATTGAGAAAAATATGTTTTCATATTTTAGGTAAAGAGAAAATCAGTTTGCGCGTGGTTCCCGGCGAGTAAGTACGTCGAAATTAGTATTATTTAAAGCTCTTTTTATCCCTTCTAGACTTCAATACGTTTTTTTTCATTTTCATCCATAGAAAAAATGTCACGGCCAGAGATCCAAGATATGCAGTTTGTATGTTATTGTTTTTATTTGACAAAGGATTGAAAGACAAAGATGCCACCGAAAGCATTTGTGAAACTTCTGGTGATATTTTGAAGATTCGGATATGTCGACCTTGGTTTAAACAATTTAAAAATGGCTACAGAAATCTAGAAAATATACCAAAATCGGGAAGGCCGCAAAAAATCGATGATGAAGTGCTGAACTCACTAGTGGAATTGGATCCTCGAAAAACAATTAAAGAATTATCTCAAGACCTCGACTGTCCCTGGTCAATTGTAAAAGACCACCTAAAACTGTTGGGAAAGAAACATAGACAAGGAGTTTGGATGTTGCATGATCTATCGCAATCGGCCTTGGATCAACGAGTGACCATTTGTTCTTCTTTGTTGAGCAGGTATAAACCGATCCATTTTTAAGAAGGTTAGTTACTGGAGATGAGAAATGGATCCTTTATAACTCTCCTAAGAAAAAAAAACAATGGCCTTCTCCAAGGGAAGCACCGATTTCAACACCTCGGCCTGATATGACGTTAAAAAACAATCTTTTGTGTGTCTGGTGAGATATTTCTGGAGTTATTCATTATGAATTACTAAAACCTGGTAAAACAGTCACAACAGAGGTATACTGTTCGCAATTGGACAGATTAAAGGCAGAATTGGTAAAAAAACGGTCAATGTTAGTAAATAATCAACGGCACATTTTACAACATGATAACGCGAGACCGCATGCAGCAAAGATCACTCAAGATAAAATTAAAGAGCTTAACTTGGAACTTTAGCCTCGTCCTCCTTACTCTCCTGATATTGCTCCATTAGATTACCACTTATTTCGAAGTATGGAGCATTCGCATCGCAACAAAAAATTTTAATACAGAAAACCAAGTCCGAAATCACCTAGATGCCTTTTTTAAATCAAAAAAACCAGATTTATATAAAAGAGGTATCGAAAAGTTGCCCAAATTGTGGAGACATTATAAATAATAATGGAAATTATGTGTGTGTTACTCAGCGCTACCAGCGTCGGGTATTGGACGGATGCGGGTCGGCAGCGGAGTGCAGGGGGGAAGATCTCGCCGATAAGCGCCGTGTCGCGACTCGGTGCAATCGTACTGACCATTAATATTATCTAGTAGTTTAACCTCACCTCATTTTTTATATTTTAAATAAAAGTTTTTGGATTAGATCTTTAAAAATTTGAGATACGAGTCACCAGGTCGAAGATAAAGTGCGCCAAACGAAGTAGTCTATTCTTTTTTTACATTAAAAACCGAATAAAATAATGGGGGGGTGGTTGGTTGTCTCGTCGCTTAGCTCTGTGTTGCACTGCGACTCTAAGCAGTCCACGCCGTCTATACCCAGTCACTTTTAAAATATATTTTTTTAATTTATAATCTTCTGCAGCACCCCCAAATATTTTAACCACGAGACGCCACTGGGTTTAACTGATTTTGCGCTGTGAAATGATAATTGAATCACGGGGCACCCCACACACGGCCGACATTCCGAATTTACTTGGAAACAAACGGTGCAGGGTTGACGCTATTATTGTAATGAAATTAATACGAGCCTCCGTACGTGGGCAAATGGAAGAGTTATTAAACAACATAACCGAATCGATGGTACGCCATATCATATAGTAGCATTGCCGCGTTGGTTCGAATGCAAGAATTGCATAAAAATCGCGAGCTATGTCCGCCACCAGACGGCGACACCCGTCGTTTTGTTCCGCAATACTGGAAACACTATTGTCCGCAAATCTGATTGTCACTATTAACTGCGATTAGTGGTGAACAATATTCTGACGTGACCGATAATGTCGATCAACATTACATTATTGAAAGCTCCCACCGACCCTCCCCTCCGCCCCCCTGCTCCCCCGGCCCCGTGCCGGCGTATCAAAGCGGCGGACCTCGGTGCTGCTTGCCCTGCAAACACAAGTGCAGCGTACAAAGGCAACAAAAGCTTCGGAACAGTGTGCCAATAGTGGCACCGGAGTCCGGCGTGCCTCTGGCACAATATGACCATTAGATTACTCCGATACGATTGAATACTTGACAAATGAATACAACTGTAAATTGGGTACTAAATACCGGCGAAGATACGCCGCAGTCTGCCAGTGTGCCGGCGGACAAAGCCGAATTAATATTCGATCCGGCGCCGGCATACGACTTTCGTCCGAATGCGTCCACGGTGTTTGGCGTGCGGTTAGCCGGGGGCATGATTAAAATTGTGTGCCCCCGATGTCCGAATGACATATGCCATGGCATATGTAAGTCAAATCAAACACGGATCCAATTTGGACTTCATCAAACTTAGGGACAAACAATGTCCTACAGCGATATGCGACCACATATTTATGATGACTACATATGTTTTCAATAATAATGCGCCAACGACAAATTCGATTATATTTAAAGCCAAATTTGTGGAGTCAAAATCGTAAAAAATTAAGAGGATATAATTTTTAAGTCGATTGATATCAGATAAACCGAAATGTAACGACAATTTTTTCTTAGGGCGTTTTTACATTAGTTTGTCACAGTAAAAATGTCAAGGCTAGAGATTGAGTAGACAAGAAAATATCATTCTGAAGTTTAGTGGGATATTTTGGGCATTATTAAAACCTAGACAAACAGTTACAGCCGAAGTTAATTGTGTCCAATTAGAAAGATTGAAGGCGAAACATCCCAACGCAAGACCACAAGCAACAATAATCAAACCGGAAGAAACCCAAGAGTGGATTTAGAAAAACTATGGCATCCACCTTATTCAACAGATCTTAGAAATGCATTTTTTTCTTCAGTAGAAGACGTAAAAATAACACTTGTACACGGTAGAAGGCAAACATATGAGAACTGGGAACTGGACCGGATTGAGAACTCCAGAATTCTTACATCGAGCTTATAATTGACCAAAATATGTAGAAAGCTCAAGTTCAAAAAACGGACAAAGCACCTGAAGAAGAAAAAGGTACGTTCCACCAAAAAATAATTATAGTTCTGCTCAAACACCCAAAATGATCAAAAAAAATCCTGCAAATTATTTTTAATTTAAAATAAAATGTCCTGAAAAAAATTAGAACTTTGGCTGATATGAATGTTATATGTAAACCCATCCCTTAATTTATGTGGTTTTGAATGATAAGATATATAGATTGATTAAAAAGTTATCGCAATTTAAAGGTGAGCTTAATAAGTACCAAGTATAAATACAGTGGAACCCCTTAATTACACTACTCCGAATTACGCGCTGAGTTGAAATATTCGCCGCAAATCCCCCAATTGCACGGTCGCATTCACATACGGTCAAACGTTGGCTAGCGTCTGTGTATTCAACACGTGCACGACTCCAAATAACACGGTCCCGATTTTAGTGTTAGTAGGGGGTTTAACTGTACTCGCTGACTCGGTTTTCGCGATTCAAAGTCCTGGCAAAAACGTTGCTGACGAAGAGATCGCTGACTTGAATATTTGCGCCGTTTTAATTTAAGCAGATCATGAAAAATCGAAGGAAGGATCTGTTGATGATTTGTTATCGCATACCCTTAATTTTTTAGAAGATAAGAAGTAGGATTTTGGATCACGTTTAGGGTTGAAGTTGAGTGTTGTTTGGGTACAATCATGGTTCTAGATTCTACTGAACTATGAAGAGCCTAGGCCACAATCCACGCCATGTGGATTGTGGCCTAGGCTTGAGGATTAGACTTCAGGATTGAGTTAGAAGTGCCACTGACATCCTGAACCATGGACATGTCCAGAGAGACTCCATATCCCCCACTATATATACAGTCTCAGTCCCTTTCAATCACCCGTATTCGAAGAGTCTAGTTAATCTGAAGGACAACCATCGCAATCCTTGCCCCTGGGTTCGAGTTAGACGCGTCTCCTCCGTTCTCCAGGTGGCAAAGACCCGCTTCGGGTTAGAAGGCCATTTAAATAAATAAAAAATATTTAGATTCTTGAAACGCACCCTATTTTCATACATAAAAACAGATAAATTTGTATATAATATTTGATATGCACCCTAGTTATTCAGCGAAAGCTCATTGCCGGACCGAACGCATCTATCGTCTGCTAATACACAACAAACAAGGGTGACAAATTAGTTTTGACAGCGACATTGAGTGGGATTTAATCATTTTTAAATGCGAACTATCGATTTCCAAATACCGTGCGTTTATTTATTGAATTAGAATAAATTGACGTCGAACCGAGTCTGCGACGAGTTAACCCAATCCTGACCTGCGATCGTCCCAAAGCGTCCGAACTTAAATTAAAGATTACAAAGCGAAGCGCCCGGGGGGATCCGAAATCAAATTTTCAAATTCAACGTCCACAGATCCATCCAATATTTATATGTGTGCAGGTTAATAATTGTGCGGGACGACCGACCAAATCGTCGACCAAAAACCAAAAATTAGCACGTGACATTGACAAACGGCCGCCGCATCGCTATGCGCCGCGTCGATAAACTATATTGTAAATAATTAATAAATCGATTAGCACGTATCGAGACTAATCTAAT
The DNA here is from genome assembly GCA_022495035.1 of Philopotamus ludificatus. NCBI lineage: Eukaryota > Metazoa > Arthropoda > Insecta > Trichoptera > Philopotamidae > Philopotamus > Philopotamus ludificatus. The sequence continues at coordinate 71,592 of JAGXCT010034641.1, forward strand.
TGCGTGACTGGCTAATCAACTAAAACAAATAGTCGATCGGGGGGGGCGGAGGAGGCCCAGGTCTTCCGCCGGAGGTGGGCCCGGGGGTGGGTCGGTGCAGCCCCCGGCACCACTCGCCACTAGATTAACATTGGGAATGTATTATATATGGATGGATGTTTACCGTGGGCGCAGTTTATATTACATTGTGCATTGGGTGGGAGGCCCTTGTGCCACCCCTGGTCGGTTCTAGTCTCCACCGTTTCATTATCTGCCCACCCCCGCTCTACTTGTCCGCCGGGCAGACCGAACGACCGATGATCCTCCCGACGATATTAATTTTAAATTGATTTATATACGAAAAAATATATATATAGTTGCAGGCACGGTGGCTGAAGCCATAACGAGATTTTTTAACACGGATATCGTGTTATGATAGGGATGTATGCTCTTCTAAAAATATCTTTTCAGACGTTTATTCAACTGCGAATTCAATTTTCCACGTTTTATACCTGAAGAATGTGACTGTATATGGTCAGGTCATATATATAAAAATAATATTACCTCTCAAGATCACTAACAGCACTGTGATTGGGAATCTTTGATTTATACGCATCAGAAATCTGAACCTTATCGCAGGAAAAATGATTTTCGTTCAATATTCGTTACTGAAAGCAGCAGGAAAATCCTTAAATTTAATCAATTTCAAGCCAATTTTATTTTTAAAAAATGCATGCAAAGTTGTAGTGCTTTTGTCAATACCCATCACTGACGGCGATCTGTCAGTACACACACTGATGAGTTTACTAAATCCAAGCCGTGTCGTTATTTGCTACCCAAGCATTTGATTTTTATCGAATAACTCTTTTAATATAAATACTACATGTCACAAAATGTTTGAATAAGTCCAAAAAAATCGAAAAAGATTAAACCCATATAAAAAAAGAAAAACTATTGAATTTTTTGTAAATAACTCTTTTAAACATTTTTGAAAAATAAATTGAATAGAATATATTTTCAATATTTATAAGATTGCGCTGATAGTAAATAGGTCATTAAAGTATGAGGGTTAAATATATTGAATATTCAAAAATATATTGAATTAATTATCTCGATTTCTGTAATATACAGTCAACCCTTCTATAACGTTTTCTTTAAATCGCTGTTTTCTACATAATTCTAATATTTTTAAAGTCAATTTAGATATTTCGTAAATCTATAATACATTGCAGAGCGAAATAAAGATCAATGCTCTTTGATTGACAAGGAATTTTGTAAAAAGCAGCTATTTAGAGGAAACGCAATAGGAGGGCTGACTGTACATGAAAAGGTCCTAGCTAATAATCTTAGTTGGATTATGTAGTTTATTTATCTGTAGTAATAAGTGCGTACAAAAAGGATGTATATTATCAAATATTAGATGATATTAAAAATGACAAGATTAAGACATATGAGGGCTTAGCGTTGAATTTTGATGAAGAATTCATCAATATCTTGTCTTTAAATGCTTGGGGTATCTGAGATACCCCCCTTTGTACGACGCGGTTGTTTTTAAGCCGCCGTGACGGATGGGTTAATCAATAAGTAGTATTCGTATATTACTAGGGATCTCAATTACTTTGAATGCAAAGATATCTTAGTATAGGACGATACATACAAACTGTAACGCTTATCACTGACGGTGCTCCGTCAGTACACACACTGATGAGTTTACTATAATCTATTTATAGATATTGAACACATACAATAATAAAACAATAAAATCCTTTTATAAAAATGCTTTTAACTGGACATATGTCCGTTGATACATCCACAGCTGGAGAAAAAAAAATAAAACAATGAACAAGATCTTCCATTTGCTGCGATACATCCTGAGGGAGTTCCTCGATACGTCTCTGCAACTGTTTGTCTTGATATAGCAGTTTCATCTGCTTTCCTTTCAATACCTTTATAGCCGATATGGCGATTCACGTCTATTATTAGTTGGACTCATATCGTAAAGAACGATATATCGTTGCTTAGCATTCAGAGCGTTAAAATCAATTCCGAATTGAATCCCATTATCGTTTATATCCATCTATTAGCTGATTATCGACGTCTAGCACGACGCGGTGCTGAAACACGATAAGGTGCAGCAGTCGTGATATATAAGATACGCTACTACAATCACAGAGATTATGATTTGATCCGAAACTTGCAAGATGCAAGGGGAGGATCTCCGATTCTATGCCCCAGTACATCATTCGTTAACCGCGGCATTGTAGGACTAATTAAATAGGTTTTAACGATGTACGTACGTTTGATACGACACAAATTGTTGCATGGGAGGCATTACGGCGTTTTAATGTCTAAATAAATATCCACGGGTCGACGATCTATGCACTCAGATAGGCCTAACATTCAAATTGGCAACATTTAAAAACACAATAATCATAATGATATGATATAATGTACGCTGGCCAAACAAGCGTCATTTTTTATGTTACTCCACCATTACGGCCGGGGCATTGTATGGAGAGCGGATGTACCGTGTTTATTATATTCGATATTACGCTTTTTTGCCGTAATTGTATATAACTGATCCTAATAAAAATGCAAATAGGCGTTGAATGAGACGAGCAAATTTGCCCATTTGATGTGTGTGTGCTCAATGAAATTTCGCGGATGATATTGAAAGAATATTTGCACGGGCCATTAGCGCCGATGAAACGATTCGACACACCGAATTAGAACAATATTACGAATTATCGGGCTAATTGAATAGAATCATCGCCTTGTTCCCTCCTCCCCGTCTCCCCAGATCACAAATCCTCACCTTATATATAAACTAGACTACACATGTATCCCATTATTTAGCAATAATTATCTGATGCATACATTGCGAGAGCTTTTAGTCACTACAAACGCAATTTTTTTTTCTCACAACAATATTCCTTCAGTGTCAAACCAAGACACTGGTTAACCCTTTCAGTGCGGGGCGCATGACGTACATGCGCATACAAATCGTGTCCCGGGTGCGGCCGCATGTCGTACATGCGCGAAATTCTTTAAAACTTTAACTTGTCGTTACATGTAAACTAGACCGAGTTAAGTGATGGTGTTAGTTTTAAAAATCAGCTAGTAAACATAGCTATCAATAAATATACAACATATCACAAGAAATTTATAGGAACCATGTAATATGTAAATATGAATAGTAACGATTCAAATCTCCGAAGTAGTATCGGTGATGTATCTCGGCTCAGGGATTGTTAAGGGTGTTCCACGTACATTATGTTCCCCATACACGTGTACGGATGTAATGGTATAAGAAAATTGCATTTCGCATTTTTGATTTTGATTCGCATTCTCATTTTTTCTCACTTAATCTCTGTTTGACCAATTCGATATTCTGTTCGATTTATTATTACGAAAATAGAGGGAATTGAGCTTAATTTTTTAATTGACATGGAAGAGGTATATTCTAATCAACGTAGTTTGGTGTCTCGTATAGGAAAATAGTCTAATATAGCGGTAAACGCTAGATACAAATTTACCTCGCCAAAAAAATAATTTGGTCCAAAACGGCGCCGCACTCAGATGCAGAATCGTGTTTAGACCCGCCGCATTGAAAGGGTTAATTTTTAATATTATTTTAATTGGATTAAAATTTATATTACGATAGATGGAATTAAATTAATTAATTCCAACGCGTCTACTACCTACATGAATATTTTTTAAAGTCTCTTTCTCTTACATACGATCTGTCAAGTGGTATAAAGAATTGCATGAATTCATAGTTTTCATCAGACACACTTATTCGAGTAATAACTTAAGATATGGCACTTGAAGATGAAGAAGATATGCGTAGATGTCAAATAATGACAACACAGTAAAGCCATCTCAACACAGTTACAATTAATTCTTAAAATCAGACGTATACGGTGACATATTCGTCGTTTTTCATGCAAATCTTTAAAAACAAAACGATAAATACGAGAATTCTCCCAATCGATCCACAGCAGCGTTTATCCTAATGATATTTAACGAGAGTGGAAAGCGTTAAAATCAATAAAAATATATTTTTAATAAAAACCTCATTAGATTTCTATCAAACAATTATTTTTTTGAGTGATGAGTCTAAATAAAATGTCACATCGCTAAAATGTAACTAAAACTCTAATTCGCTCATGAGAATTGTATTTTTTTATTCAAAGCAAGTGTCGCTAGCGTGACGGTGAATAAGAACTGAAGATTTGTCACATCGGCGTGACAATAGTTTATTTATTAGATGATTTAATTCAGATGATATAGTATTAATCACAGGCAATAATAAAAGTAATGAATATAATTCATCATTAAAAAATAATAGTCGACAGTTGTAGAAGTGCTGTCTGTCTAGAGGAGAGGAAACCTTTTCTAATATGAACACCGCATGTATTCGAGAATAATTAAAAATTGAAATAGAATATCATGGAGCTCTTTTGCGAGTCAAATTAATTTTAGAGCTTCCGCGGTTTTTTTAATGCTTTCGGCACGTATGGCTAGCGTTTGGGGTGACTGGGAGGGTGTCACGCGGGCGTGACCATAGCGGTCAAATTTTTTTTTTATGACAAATTATACAAAGACCACCGGTATGAAATGTATCATTGGATCATACTTTTATGACCGAAAAAACGAGAGATTAAAAAAATCCTTTTTTGCTCCATTTGATCTTCATTACGTGATTTGAATTTTCCAGGAAAACGATAATTAAACCCCGTAACTGCAACGCAATGCAGTGTCGATTTCAATGGAGCGAGATGCGCGCTTGTGCGACTTGATATGTTGAATTCATAAATACGAAGGATGTACGTTAACGCCAAACACTGAGAAGCTTTATTAAAAATTGTGATGTATTGTTGAAATTTGCGCACACTGGCATCTGGATGCATTCAAAATTCAATACAAAGCCTAAGCCCGACACGTGTGTGTGTGTGGGTGTTCTATGTATGATTACGTATGTAAAGCAAATTACATATCTGCTTCCATCAGTACCCAGCTCCATTTATTGGATGGGTGTATTGTATCGAGTATCTTTGTTGCATTCCCCATATGTATGATACGGGCCGGGCAGGGGGTGAATAAGTGGATGAATACGTACGTAATAAATTGTATGGGGGTACCGATACGAGATATGTGTTTCTAATCAGGCGGATACCGCGCATTTCTAAAACTAAATAAATAAATATATGTAAAAAAATAAATAATGAATCGTCTGCGACTCCTTTCATTAGTACAAGTGTTCCTTTCAATCATTCAGTAACGTTTGCCTTGTAAATAAACAAGGCTCGATCAAGAATCGACACTAATTTATTCGGAATATAATGAAATTGATGATCCCATAGTGCATGCGAGTCTATTTTCATATGTATTTTAATTAATTGATACTAACAAATGTTTCGCGGAAGAATCGCATCGCATAAAAAGCACTCCATAAAGCTCTAAATAAATTAATTAATTTTGAATATCAGTCGAATTTTTCTAAGAGCTATTATTTCTTTGTATTCAAATCCCCATTGGTCGATGTGCTCCGTGACAACAGATGTCAGCACCGTGTTGTGACTAATGCGATTGATCCTATCTCATTCTTCGCTCGCATCTTCATTCTCTTTCGCTTTAAATTGATAAAAACGACGACTATAAATACAAAGAATATTCCAATAGCGCCGCAATAATAACTACGCTATAGAAACTCACTCTATAGAAGACTAAGCACCTATACTATAATTGTATTTAGTAAATTGAAAGAAAACATGTTTTTATTCGCATATTTTATATGAGCTTGTTGAACAAATGTGATAAAATAATTAAATAATGAGATAATAATTAAGAGGAGTAATTCTATACGATGTTGAACTTCGTATAGCTTCGAGATAAGATTCGCGGTATATAAACCAGCCTTATAGAAGACCGCATATTTTAAATAATCTTACTTAATCACTGTATTACCTATCATTTGCCAATCACAAGGCTCTCACTCGCTGAGGGCATGGAACGTAGTTGTGGCCAAAGGAAACTGAGTCTCACACGTGACGTGAGGGCTCCCCTTTCGTGTCTTGGTATTCGCCGTCATGGTATGCGGTTTTTTGTAAAGAGTTTCCCTCTCTTGGCCATTGCTGGCATTGGACGTACATCTTCTACCATGTAGGTATCGGATTTTACCCTCTCGACTGTGTCCAGGCAAGTAGGAGGGGGTTTGTCTCGGTATTCGTTTGTTCTCTTCTCTAATTACGATATATATTATATGACAAAACTTAGCGTTTTGTATAAAACGACGATCTAGAATGAAGCACTATAGGAGCGCATTGATTGTATAGTATTTCTTCGTTACGTAGGATTTTATGAAGACCGTTTTAATAATAAAATATTCGGGAAGTTACTGTATCATTAAAAATCAATTAAAATATATATTTATTAAAATTCTTAGGATAGAAAGAAGTGGTATTATTTTCTTAACACTCATGCACCCGCTGTTTTCAGGCGAAACTTACACCTAAGCCCGCATCTTTTAATCAATCTTGCGATTTTGCGCGGCTCTGTAAAAAATGCTTAATAACTTTTTTCCTTTTAAAGATAATTTGGCCAAAAAAGAAGTATTATACGTATGGTATACTTATATTAGATTATTACAATATTTAGAAAAGAAATAAAATTTTCGAGCTGTGAAAATGATGATTTATTGTATTTTAGACGATAAAAAACAAATAGATATCTTTATGTAGTATGTAGATAATTATAGTTTTGTAATAAAGGATGTGACGCGTTGTGCTACATAAATATTCCAAAGTTATTTTTTTGAATAGATAAACAAAAACCTAAATTTGTTACAGTCGATGTGTAAGTACCGGAAAGTTTTCGATCCATAAATCTATTATTTCAAGGACAGTTTTTAACCATAAATAAATACATATGTCATATATTTTACAAAGGGCATGCAGAGCAATGAATAAAACTGTGTCAAGTCGTAAAACATTAAAAGAAAGCCTTTTGTAGCGCATTAGATAGCACGTTTCGTGTGAACCCGCGTTAGTGCGGGAGCGGGTGTTTACCGTTTACGAAAATGTCCGCACTAACGCGGGACCGGGTCCTTGAGTGTTAAGCGCGTTCAAAACGTAAGATAAAATTATAAGGCACTAGCTAAATTAAATATTATAGAAATAATAATTTCGTCAATGATTAGTTCGATTCTGACCACTGTGCAGTGCAATTAAATTACGACTGCAACTCGAGGCAATGTAACAATTAATTGCGTTATTAAAAAGCAGGCAAATACAAGTGTTTCTCGAGTCCATAGTTGACTTTTCACATTTACGACCAATTTTAAAATCGATATCATTAATTATAAAATATTTCAATGCATTCCTAACCCTATTCTGGACGCATACTGTATTATTAATAATAAATAAATAAAAAATATTACATGTAACGACGCATAATGATGAGAGAAAGTGTTAATCGCTCTTCGGAAAAATGAGGTTGGAGCGTACCGGTGCGCCGCGCCGTTTCGTGAGATCCGCAAGCGATACCGTACCGCTTCGTGATGAAAATCTCTTCATTTCGAGATGGGAATATCTCACTATCGGAAATAGACTGGCGTTTCATCACTCGCCGTCGAAGCCTATTTTTAAATTGAATTTTAAAATGCATGATCCGATAATCCGGTTACGTTCGACGGTAAAATGCTGAAAAATATGCCGTGTTTGAGGAGCGTTTCTTAATTTGCACGGGCGTCGAGAAACTAATGAAAATGCCGACAAATTTAGCGGTTTTCACGCAAAATGCACACGTATATCGATAAATTCCGGAATTAAATTCGCCCTCGACGTGATTGGAATTCCATATGTGATTCGAACGTCATCGAAGTATGAAGAATGATATAAACAATTTGCGGTATGCCCATCGCCGTCACAATGGGTAGTTGGATGATGCCCAGGCTACTGGGGGGCTGTATACGTTCGTTTTGCCAAATTTTGGCTCTAATCGAATTTCAGAAAATCGAGGTCCACCCCACCCCCCGCGGGTATCGCGATTCGCATTGTATAATGGACAAGTGGTGATTCTAAAGTAATTCCATATACATATTTTAGCCGACGACTCTCTCTCTCTCTCTCTGAGCAACCCAACAAACCAGACACACAAAATGTAATACAAGATTAAAATGCATTTGTAAACCCCCTCAGACAAACACGGCTGCCGCTTTGCTCGCAGCGCAAAAACAAATCTTTTTAAAAATTCATATATGTTTCAAATAAAAATAGCAGATCTCAGCGTTTTGAATATTTTACACGACATGAATAATTTTCATGCGAGATGTGATATCCGGATTTTGCTACGTAATATATATATATATAGTAATACAAAATTTAAAAGCGTTATTTATTTAAAAATATAAAAAAGTGATCTCTATGCACGGCTCGTATGTGCGAATAAAGGGATATAATAAGGGAACGAGCTGAAAAAATATATATATAGATAAAAATTACACACGTATTTATTTGCACGATACGCGATCGAACAAATAGATAATTATTTATTCGACAATGACCAAACAACGGTTACAATACAGAATGGTACACAATTATCGCATAATAATGTACGCTGAATCAGAACGACAACGAACATAGTTTCAGCAGTAATTGATTAGGTTTAATGTGCAAATGAAATTTCAGTAATGACAGAGAAGACTCCGGGGACCACTAATGCAGTAAATACGAATTTCCGACCGACGCGCGTATTTTATTTATTAATTTTTATACGATTTCAGAACTGATAAGTGTCGTGATTAACATCGTGCCAATTAGGCGGGGCATGGTATGAATGCGTTTTGATTGTTGAGCCGTCGCAAAAATTGATGAAGATGAATCGGTGAACCCGTTAATTAAAACTTGCAATGTTGCGATAGATGGAAATTATTTTTATGTTTAATCGGAGGCGGCTCGTTCATATACACCCCAATGTATATATTTAATATTAAAATATAAATTAAATTTATATTTATTAAGAGCGCTGTGCGCTTGTCTCGGCGCTACCAGCGTCGTGTATTGGATGGATGGGGGACGGCAGAGGGGTGGGGTAAGGGGACTCTCGTCGGTAAGCACTGTAACTCAGAGCAGTTCCATGTCGTCCATACTGAGTCACTTTTAAAATATGTGTAATGTAAATAATATTGATTCATCATTGACATTATCTAAAGTCGGAAAATTGCAAAAAAATTCCAAGATCAATCTAAAACGAGATTAGATTAGATTATTTTCTTTATTTAAATCCAAGACGTTGCTTATTAAAATAAAAATAATACACAATACGAATCGTTATTCAGTCACAGTGATGCCGTTTTTTCTATGATTCAGTGCAGGGATGAGCAACCTTTGCAACCTATGCAAAAATATGCATATAAGAAACTTTAGAAAATACAAACAGCGAATGGTAAAAATTGCGTCCAAGAAGTTCTTCGAAGTTTCTAAAAAGTTCTGGAATATATATAATATTATTATATTTGACGGGGACTACTTTAATCGATCGTCACGGCGGCTTGAAACAACAACGTCGTTCGAAGGGGGTGTATTTATAATGGAAAATATACCCCTAGCATTTCAAGCGCAAGATAATAATGATAGTATTATTCTAAGAACAAAAATAGTTATTCGTAATATGCTTCATAATTTGGTCGATATTATGGATTTTTCTACTAATCAATATGACGCGTAAATGACGAGCACACTTGAAAATGTCCCGCCGCAGACTGAGGACACGCCGCCGACTACCGCCACCGCCGAATTCTCGCGTTACGTGTATTTTTCATACTTATTTAGTATACTTTTCATTAGCACTTGGTACATCGTACCGGATGCGAGCGACAAAAAACATCGCGGCCAAATATTCTTGTTTTTTCTCCGCAATTGCAGATAATAAAGGTCAATGATTATATATTATGTTTATTCTTTGGACATTTTTAGACAAATACAAAATGTTATTTGTAGGCTTTATATCAAAGGAATTATTCGAGTTATTAAGAATCTTGGGGTCTCAAATGGGAAAGGCTAGGTTAACAAAATAAACCTAGTATAAAAAAATGCAGAAATAAAATCATCCCTGATTTAGACTGATGTCAAATATTTATTGGAAAAAAATATTTATGTTTACCAATTTTTAAGCATAAAATAATAAAAACGGAAGAAATGGAGGCAATAGCATTAAAGATTTTACACTAAAATATGTACACAGTGGACCCCCCCATTACACTATCCCGAATTACACGCTGAGTTGAAATATTCGCCGCCAACCCCCAAC
>JAGXCT010034642.1:0-53708 GCA_022495035.1 Philopotamus ludificatus
ATTTTTTTATCTTTACTGTTCAAATATAGAACTGATGTGAGTGAAAAAACGATGACTTTTATTAAATCAGGTACTTATGTCTACCCCTAAGCCATTATTGACTAAAAAAGGTTCTTCTTCTGTATTTGAAGGGATGTGTTGGGAATAATTAACCATGGCATACTAAAACCTGGCTAGACTGCTACAGCAAAACGTATTATGCCTAATTACTAAGATTAAAGAACTGCTTAAAAAACCACGACTTTAGAAAGCAATTAAAGATGAATCCTCCAGAATAATAATGGAAGAAGAATGGTTCGTCCCCATACTTCATTCGAAATAATTAAAAATATCAGACTCACCGAATCCAGTACTCTCAGCTAAGCTTTATTTCTACCTATATTCTATAAAAAATAATTTATTCGTTAACTTGCAATACCAACACTTTGTTTATTTAAATGCCAGATTTACCAATGCATATAGTTTCCAGAAGCTGTTCACTCCAGGAAGTCCATCTTCATCCATAGTGTACTTCACGATACATTTCACGCAATGAACTGTAAGCAAATGAATAGTAAAATTGTATTCTTTCGTTTATTTTTTGGTTAGTTACTATTTGTTTGTTTTGTGCATTGAGGCTTAAATCATATACAGGTTTTTTACGTCAAATACACCCTCCAGTTGCAAATCAAATATACCCTTTTGCTAATCAAATTGACCCATTTTCTATTGAAATGTCTATTAAAAAGGGATAAATTTGATTTTCCAAAAGGTGTATTTGATTTGCAAAAGGGTGCATTTGATTTGCAAAAGGTGTATTTGAATTGCAAAAGGGTCTATTTGATTAGCAAAAGGTTGTATTTGACGTAAAAAAACCTGTAATATCTTTAAGAAGTTTAAATATTTAAATGATAATTTAGTTTGTTAAAATGTGCTGAACGTCAGATCATAGAATAGATATATATTGTTATTTTCAGGTATGTAAGATATTATCAATTATTTATTTGCTAGTAAAATAAATAATTATTAATAAGTCCATAGCGAAATGACTATTAAAATTAAATAAATACGAGTTAACGGTATATTTAACCCATCCGTCATGACGGCTAGAAAACTACCGCGTCGTCCGAAGGGGGTCTTTCAGCATATCAAGCATTTCAGGTCAAGATATTGATGAATTATTCATCAATATCATATCATTTTTTAAATAAATGGATTAATCCAAGAATAAAAACCGTAATTCGTGATATGTTTAATAGTTTGGTCGATACTTTAGATTTTTTAACTGATCAATATTACGCATAAATGACACGCGCACTCGGCGATATTTACGTTTCACTATCTACCGGATGCGAGCGAGAAAAAACATCGTATCGTTTGTTCCCAAAAATGATTATTTATTTTTATTAGGATTCGGAGTAATTTATTTTGACAGCGGCCGTAATTTGGTCTTAACACATCGAATATTGACTATAGCACAAACAAGTTGTTATTTTGGGAATTTAACAGTCACGTTGCATCACTCGTATCCGATCCAGAATTCCAGAAGACGTTATATAACCAACAGAGACACGAATCATAAATCATAAAATACAAAGTGTCAGCTGACGAAAGATTTTTTTCACTTTAATCTTATTCAATTAGCGACTATTATATGGAGCGTGTTGACTAAATTGACGAAAAAAATTCACTTGGCTAATTCCATTCTGGGTACATAATTAATCAGACAACTCGTTTATGGCAAGGCTTTGCCAGAAATATATTCCAATCAAACAACTAACTGGATGGCAATTAAAAGAAATTGGGTAATCGACACACAAATCGACCACATCCTTGGATGGGTCGTCGATATATATTTTTTTCTCCAACATTTATCTATCGCACATCGCATCTGATAGCGTTGGGCAACGTGTTAAATTCGACGGACATCTAGGTCCGAATGAGGTTAATTTATTGTCAAAATGTCATATCTAAATTCATTGCAAGACATTCTCTTCCGCCATTGTTTCATTTAATAAAAATAATTTTACCACCGTTAATTTATTTATATTCGTATTTGCCTTGATAAGACGTGGGCTCTGGTCAGAGTGTCACAACCGAGACCGTTCGTGGACCAGATCAGATTACTTTCGTCGTGAATCAGCAATGAAAGCATGCATATTACATACCAAAGCTTTTAGCGATTCGTTTCGCTTCGATTTTTTAGTTATCTCATATTGCACGTGATGCAGCGTAAAAAATAAGATTAAAAAAAATATTTCACTAAGGTCGATTTACACCGGTTCATTTATTTTCGAATTACATTTTGTCGTCGGATCCTATGCAGAACGACCTTTACACCGGATTTAATTATTTGCAAGGTCGTTTTTTTTGCATGTAATACTTAAAATGCATGACTTTCGTCCACAATATCTTACCAATCGTCAAATAATATATATTCTTAAATTAAAATCAATAGTCTTCATGAAAAAGCTGTGTATTAAGATCCATTTACAGATATGTTTTTAATTAAAATAAACGCGGGCATATAGTATTAAAAGGTTAATGGTCAATATTCGTTTGATAACAATCTTCGTAAACGTCTTCGGTTATATATAAATATTTTTTTAATTAAATAAGAAATGAATTTATTTGTTTGTAATAAAAAATCTATCAAAAGATATATTATGGACGATTAATACATTATTATGGCCATCATTTAAAATCGCGTAACATACAAAATGGTGGATTTGATATTCGTTTGTTTTAAATAATACATGTTTTGAATTTATTCTTTTATTTATTTATTACTATTTATTTATTTATTTATTATTTATTTGACTATGATGGATGAATGGCATAGCAGAGCGATTCTAAAGCGCTATTCGCCTATATAAAGATTCTAAAGATGCAAATAAGTATCTCACACTAATATCTCCCCAGTGTCAAACCACGACACTGGTTAATTTTAATATTATTTCAGTTGGATTGAAATTTATATTATTTGTTTTATAATTATTTATTCAACGAAGGATTGATGACATTAAATTAATTAATTCTAAAGCGTCAACTATCTACATAAATATTTATATAAAACATGCTGAGGTAATGGGTCTCTTCCTCTTACATACCCCCTGGCTAGTTTTAAAAAGAATTCCAGAATTCATAGTTTTCGTCAGACAGCTATCCGACTACTAACTTAGCTCAGTCGCGGTTAACTTGTATTATCGAAATATATGCATGTTACCTACAAGCCATAACAATTATGACCTTATATTCTTATTACTTGTGGATAAGTAAAATATAATAAAAAGTACAGTCAATCCTCTTATAGCGCAGAGATAGGGACCGTGCTGTTGAAATCCGACCTATAGAAGACTAGGCAACCGTATGCAATTTGGGATTAGGTTTTTTTTAATCTAGAAGAAGCACTATAGGAGGGATAGCCGCTTTATAACAGCGGGCGCTGTATGAGGGTTGACTACCCTCTCTACTCTGTCCACTTTTATTCGAATATATGAGTTACTCTCATTATATTTTTTATTACAAATTTATTAAAAGAGATATTCATTGGGAAAATGAATAAGAAGCATCTATAAGATTTGATTTGATATCAGATTCAAAAGAAAATATTTTTTTTTTCAAATTAGATAATTAAAATCTTTTGGGTCAATACATCTGGCCCACGGAGAGGAGGAGGTTAAAAAATGCAGTAATTAAGTTGAATGAAGAGAAAATAATTTAAAAAGAACAATATTGAAGAAACGTTTAGAAAATCAGGTGGTTTTCCACACTGGATGAATATATGTATTATGTAAATACAAAAATAGAAATATAATTTATATTTATTAATCTGGTCAGTGCCTGTCAGCCATACCAGCGTCGGGTATTGAACGGATGCGGGCCGGTAGAGGAGTGCGGGGGGATCTCGGCGTTAAGCGCTGTGTCGCACTGCCACTCAGTATAGTTATACAGACTCACTGTAGCGCAGTCATACTGACTCATTATTTATTTGAGCCACGTGCCACCTGTCACTTATTTTATTATTGTTAATATTATTTAGTATTTTTATCTCACCTTATTTTTTTATATTTTAAATAAAATATGAGCCAAACATAATTTTTTCATTTTTAATATTCAGCAAATTCTAAATTTATTACCGAAATTAAATATTATTAAAGAAATATTTTTGGGTATAAATTGTTATTATCGGGTTGATGCAAAAGTATATGAAATGAATAAATTTTTTGAGTTTTTTTTTAATGACCTTTCTGTCATCTTATCAATACCTTTGGAGTAAAACTCCCTTTTAAAGTTTTTATCTGCTCTATTTGGATATATATTTTTTTTATTTTGAATAAAATGGTAATCAGTAGTAACAAAGATTTGAGATTATATTGGGTGCTTGTTAATATACCAATTCAATTCATTAGGTTTATTGGGTCATCATCTTTGCCCATTGAAACACTACCCCTTTTCTTTTTATCAATTCTGGTCTATATTTTTCAAAGGTGATGTTAAATTTTGTTAATTATTGACAGTATCGTTTTGTTGTAATTGTTTGATTACATTCTAAGAGTCTGAATTACACAATACCCTTGCAATCCCACCAGACACAAAGGATATTTTTTTTTTATAAATTTCGGCCTTCAAAGTTGTTAATGGGATTCGTCTAGTCATACCCCATTACACTATCTATTACTTATCCAAACATCGTATCGCCAATATATATATTGGTCCACTTCCATCTTCTCTGGTATTTTGACGTTGATCCGTCGAACTTTGAGGGCATCTTCTTTTCTTCGGACAGTTTCAACGGAATTTATTTGATAAACAACATTTAAAAAATATAAGGGCTCTCTACTGTACGCTGGCTAGTTCAAAACTAAATAGAAAATAGAGAAGAAGAATCCTTTATAGAAGAGAATAATTTAAAAACAGATCTTATTCGTCAGTTCAAAAAAAAAACCAAGGTTCATACAAAGACGTCTTAGCTTTTGATTACTAATTAAATTATATTACAAAAAATCCATTAATTGTTTTTATATAAATAATGGTGGTATGCCGTGACTTATCCGGATCAGATTTGCCATTAGTAATATTTTTTATTGTTAATTTATTATTTAGATTGCATCGGCGTAACGCCGTGTGAGATCCTGGAGCCTTGACACATTTCCAGCTGTGAATAATCTCAGCCACTGGTTCTTAACATGGTCAAGGGTTTCGGGTGTCGGTTGACAAACGATGTGACACACAAGTCATTCGGCAAATTTCGGGATATGGCCGGCTCGTGACTCACTTGACACCGGACACCGATAGAAAAGACAGATTGCCAATATCAATGACAACCCAACGAAATAACTTAATCGATTACCACACCATTGTGGTATTAATTTGGCTTTTTGAGCGACTAATTGTTGTAAAAGCCGAGTCACGGGCACTTGTCAATTAGCCGGTGGGAATACGACCTTAGCACTAACATTTGGGTTATTATTATAATTTATGAAATTAGATTAATTTGATGTAGTATTTGTGCGAAAACGAAAATTTATGGCCGCATCAATCATTGAAATGCGAACGTGGGTGTGAGAATCGACGCCGTACACCATACATAAAAAAATATATGCATGTGGGAGATTTTTGGGAAATAGCTCCGTATTTAATTTTTCTAATGAATTAATTAAATGGAGAATTGCCTCACTCGTGTCGCGGTGAATAAATAGATCGACGGGTCCATCAAAAAACTATTCTCGAACATTTTTTAGATCAATAAAATACGCATAATCCAGTTTGAAACGTCGAGTGATGAAATATTGTGTTATTTTTTTTTCTTCATATAATTAATTTGTAAATAACATGGCGCTTATGATTAGAGAGCTAGTTGCATTCGAATCAAGTGTCAGGCAGCCTTGCCCCTTTTT
Organism: Philopotamus ludificatus; assembly: GCA_022495035.1. Classification (NCBI taxonomy): domain Eukaryota; kingdom Metazoa; phylum Arthropoda; class Insecta; order Trichoptera; family Philopotamidae; genus Philopotamus; species Philopotamus ludificatus. The sequence goes on from JAGXCT010034642.1 coordinate 5,880, forward strand.
AAAAATAAAATATCCTCGATAGTGATCGACAACTTTGTCAAAATGCGACATGCATTGGTATTGTGCAATCGTGTACTAAAATTGCGGTGACCATGCGTGCGAATTCACAGGAACGGAATTCTATTATCGAAAAAAAAATATGATTCATTCAATTGTTCCTTAATTTTGTAATAAACTTGCCAACTACGCGTTTGCCGCCATAAATAGTCGGGACATGTTTCCGTTTACGCATATACGACTTGCGAAATTATTATTACGAAATTTGATGCAAAGATGTTGAACTGGAGAGGAATTTATGAGTATTTTTTTGTAATAAATTAATCAATAATATTGCGTAGCCTAATCTGTAGTTGTATAGACGAATTTAATCGTCTAGAATCAAGTATCTTTGTTAGAAACATAGTTTAATTTATCTAGCTGCTTCCAATAAAACCGTTGGAAAGAGTATTTAACCTTAAAATCTATAGACCTACAAATTAAAAATATTATCAGTAGCAGATTTATCCTTACACAGTATCGCCTTCTTCGGACCAATATGGAGCGAAGAGTAGGTTGAAGGAAACTGTTTGATATATATGAAATAACCAAAAAATATTCCCCACGTCCAACATGGAGAAAACAGGGAAAGAAGAAAAAAAGGAAGAGTAGTGTACCATAAATGGTACGCTAAGTTATAAAAAAAACATCGCATACACTCGGAGATGAACACCTTAACCCTTTCAACTAGGAAACTTCGCCACAATCGCAACAATGCCACAACCAGAAGACTATAAAACCGTCTTCATGTACTACTTAGCCAATTACTGGCTCGTTGGGTCTTCTGAGGGCCGGAAACAACTCCAATAATAAGCACGTGAAAAATAACTAAGTAAAATCCATACAAAATTGTCATCCTCATCAATGGGACGTGTCTGCTTTTAACCGATTCGTCACGGCGGCTCGAAACCGAAACGCATCGTCCGAAGGGGGTCTATTTATAATGGAAAATATACCCCAAGCATTTCAAGTAAGTAAGCAAAAACTGGATTATTCTAGAATAAAAATAGTTATTCATGATACGCTTCAAAATTTGGACGATATTTTGTATTTTTATACTAATCAATATGACGTAAATGACACGCACACTCGGCGATGTCCCACCGCAGATATACGCCGTCGTTATGCCGACCGTTAAATTCTCGCAGCACGTGCCACTAGTATACGTTTCACTCGCACTTGGCACATCGTACTAGATGCGAACGAAAAAAAACATCACGCCGGGTATATTGTTGTGTTTATTATTTTTTTCGCAATTGTGGACAATAAAGGTTTATGATTATTTATAATATAATATATATTGTTTAGACTTTTTTAGTTATATACAAAAAGTTTGTGACGTATAAGATTTATATTAAAATAGTTATTCGAGAAAAATCACAAACTCGGGGTCCCAAATAGATTCCATCGGCAGGGTTAGGTTAAAACCTCGATAGAAAAATCTTGATTTTTTACAGACAGTCCTAATAGTGGCCTTTTAAAGCCCGCCCCAAAACATTAAAATCATACGAATTTAGGGTAATATATCATTGGCAAAAAAGGTATTTTCGATCTACTTGAGTTTTCCTGGCCGTATGTGAATTTGGAGAATCTGTTCTATGACGTATATTCTCTCTTATTCTTTTAACATTTACTGGCAGCCATTGTCTTGACTATAAACTATGAATCCTACAACTTCTCTCTAATTCTCTTAATTGCACTATTCTTCATATTTCGTTACAAAAATATAAAATTGATTTAAAATTAAGATGTAGAAAGAAAGACATTAGAAATTAGTGGAACAGAAACCTTCAAAACCTAAGATTATATTTTGAGCGTACCGGAAAGAAATCAATTATTTTACAGAGTATCTTTATATTATATCTTCGATAATAAACATTTTCATAACGTGGACCAGTTATTTTAATTCAAATCCATGCAAGTTTTTATAAAGACAGATTTGCATTGAGAAATCAATCAAAAATCATCAAAAAAAATAAATTAAACTAATAAAAAAATGTATTTCTTTCCAGTTCTACTGTGTATAATGGTTAATTGACTTTCATATGTGGCGCCATCTATTGGCGGGCGATAATATCGCAATTTTTTCTCAATATCGTCAAAATATGTTACTGTTTTTTTTTCAAAATTAAAATTCTTAACAATCTTAATGGTGTTTATATTTAAGAAGTCTAGAAGAGGGCGCAACAGTGTCTCACTCTTAATTGTGGTTATAATTCTTAGAGTAGACAGACAAGTTGACGTGGACTAATGTCGTGTTACTTGTGGTTAGATCACTTTATTTAGATATCACATAAATATTATTATTAAATGATTAATAAAAGAGTTCAACAAACATCTTGGATCTCGATTTTCTCACACTTTTTTTACTTTCATACGTTTGCGTATGTATGTATATAATCATCATCATGAGCAATCATCGCAATCGTCGCCAATTGGGAATGCCAATAATGAGCGAAGGTTGTGTGGCAACAACTTGTCCAGTCAATCGCAGGGCAGACAATTTGATCTGTGCAAATGCACAGTGGGTCATTTTTTATGGCGGCGGCAAATTTGACAGTGAAAATGATTGAATGGAATAAAGAGTGTGACCATATATACGCGGGTCGATCTTGAAACACCGAACAATCAAATATTTGGTTGGGTAATTGCGAATACTTCGCATAACGAGAAACATTTTTTCATTCGATTGTGTGCGTATGTTACGTGTTTTTGTGGCCAAATTAAGATATCAGCTAATTTGCGGGTATGAGCGCTGAAATTACAAAGAAAATTGCCACCGCCATTTTCGCCCAATGCATATATCTGCGTGCAAACATTGCGCGTGCGCATATTTTATACATTGCATCATTGCACAGTCTCCGCTTATGTATGTAATTATTTTAATGATTGTATTTTAATTAAATTAATAGTGTAAAATTGTAATCACACGTTGAATTTTAGGATTTAATGCATAGAGCCTTAGAGTATAAAATTATAACGGTCAATTATTAAAATTCTCTTTCGTTAGATCTCATGCAAATAAGGAAAGCGAAAAAATTACACTATTATTTACATGATTGTATCATTCTTCTTAGTAGGTCATATCAGAGGATTGTGATCATTCTTGACCCATATACACCTGTCCCTCGATTAACGCGGTAGATACGTTCCGCGAAAAACCGTGTTAACGAAAACCGCGTTAAAAAAGACATAGAGTTCATATAAAAAATGGGGATACGTTCCAGGATGTAAAAAACCGCGTAAAAAAATGTATGGAGCTCATATAAGATGTGGGGATACGTTCGAAAAAAAACGCGTAAAAATAATCTATAATCTACAACAAAATATGATTGAAATGAAAATGTTCCTGTCTACAACATAATTTTATTAACAAACAAGTAGGAGAGGAATTATAAAATGTTTCATAATAAGTTCACACATCATAAAACGATTTTATTCGGAAATTAGCTGCTGTCTTCTAAATGCAACTATTTATTTCTTCTTCTTTATTATTGGCTCAAAGTCACTATCATTATCAGTAGAAATATTTATGCGTTTCTGGTTCGCATAAAGAAGGAACGCTCCCGGATGCTGGTGTTAGAAAATCGGTAACTAACGTCTGTCATTTGTTTTTAGTCATTTCTTTAAAATTTGCCGTATGGAAAATAAATATTTTTATTTCTGGTGGATTTTAAAGCTCGTTCAACATTAGGGTCGATATTTTTCACCATATTTTCCAATTTTATAGCCAATTGGATAACTTCTGTTATATTTGTAAAAGTAAATAAATTAGGTTCTTCTGATTCAGACTCACTTATAGATATGCCTTGAATTTCGACATTTTTCGACGCGCGAAGAAAAAAAAACTGTTTTTGTAAAACCGCGTTAAAAAAAACCGCGTTAATAGAGGGACAGGTGTACTCTTGATTACGTCTCTTTATCTCTTTAGGATCTTCAAACATTCCGCATCTCATATCGCAGCTACTACTATTTTCAAATGCTTCTCCAGGCTATTGTTTCTTCTAGCAAGAACTACAAAGTAGTTAATCCCTTTGAGACATCTAGTTGAAAGTCGATCATCTTTTCGTTCCCTATTTCTTCTAGGACAGAAACGTATGTGCGTTTATTGGTCCATGGTATTCTCAGCAAGCGTCGCCAGCACCACATTTCGAGAGCATATATTTTCTTTCTTTATATATTCCTTCATGGTCCACCGTTATACCCGCTACCTAAACGCGAGGAACGCCAGAATCTGCACCAAACTTTTTTCAATAGCTTTGACATTGCATTTTTAGCCATCCAAATTCGTTTTCTTATTTTTAGCTGACAATTTCCGTTACTCGTAAGTAGAACTGATATATAGAAATTCTTCAATCCTCTCCAGTTCAGGAAGATTAGCTGATTGCTTCACTAGTTTCCATTATTCCTAGTTTCTTACATTCACGTTCAACTCTTTAAAGCAATTGGGTCATTTCCTCTTCGCTGGTGTCTATCAATGTAGTACCAGCCGTATATCTTAAATTGGTGCCGTGTCAGTCACCGGTGACTGACATTGATTTTTACCACTTCAGCACCGGTGTTTGGCAGATATTAATTTTAAGAAATGTTCCACAGGCTTCGTTAGTTCATTGTAAACCGAATTTTAACATATGATGTTCTTGAAAAGGCGTTTTTGCATTAGAACTTTTTAAAAGAAAATTCAAAGGAATCATTCCAAAAAATAAGATGAATAACAAAACAATATGCTAATTTGGAAAAATAGATTAACATACATTTACTCGTGGTTTTTAAGTTAAAAAATAACTAAAAATCTTTTCTAGAACTAGAAAAACGCAGATTTTGATAAATCGCAAAGTTTCATGATTAGTGAAATTGTGAAACTCTAAATTCGTATCATAAAAAATATAAACTATATGCGTATTATTACCATACGCCGTGTCAGTCACCGGTGACTGATATAATAAATAAGGTTCTATCCAAAATAAAATAAAACATAATTAATCTAAATATATAAATATATAAGATTAAATAAATATATGAACTCTGACATTATTTAAATGGTTTTTGAGGAAATATTTAAATCATAAAAATAATCGGATCGATTGATCTGTGATTCTGACAATTCAAAGCCATTTCTACAGTAATAATAAATAAATAAAATGTCTCCGCGAATTTAGACTTAATGACTTTGGATGTGAGGTTTCTGAATTGGGTTCGGATTCGGATATAGAACCAGGGGCGGCTCGTCCATGTACACTGCGGAGTTGCAGCATCCTCAACCAAATTGAGGAAAAATATAATTATTAATGTGGTCGATGCCTACACGGGCAGTGTTACTTCGCGTGATGTAGTGCAAGACTGCTGTCAGCCCTACCAGCGTCGGGTATTGAACGGATGCGGGCGGGTAGCGGAGTGCGGGGGAATCTCGCGGCTAAGCGCCGTGTCGCATTGCGACTCAGTGTAGTTATACTGACTCACGGCATCACTTTTAATTATTGCTGGCGTCCTTCTGCTCCACCTTGAAATCCAGCTGAGGGCCGTCAGTTTTTACTTGAAAAAAAACAGTCCTGTTTTCGTCGGGGCCACTACAATTTGCCCAATAGAGGGCGAATCTTTGGCAATTTTAAAATCACGCGTACGCGAAACGGCTCTTAATCAGTGGTAGGAGAGGTAGGATTCCTCCCCCAAAGGGCGGACTACCTATCTGTTCTTTCGCGATATCAGAGCAAGGCTTTACTGTAGCTGGCTCTTCCCAGATTTCTGGGTCAGTCAAATCCTGACTGGCCACGGTAATTTCAAGGCTAAACTTAAAGAGTTTAACCTTGTAGCATCTACACATTGATGGTGTGGGCACGTCTGTCAGGATTACAGTGGTCCTGTTCTTACCAGGACGCTGCGCGCCGCGACCTACTGTCCGCTGTCTCTCTATGCTGTCCTATGCGGCATTTCCCCTAGGGGTCTCCCGGTGGAGGGCCTTATCGGACACATGGCCCTGGTCAGCTGTGTAATTTGTCAGTTTGCTTTGCATCTGCTTTTGTTGCACCAAATGAACTGGCCCCAAGCTGGTATATGCGGTGTGGGTGGATGGCAAGGGATGGAACTGTGTCGGAATGGTCTGACACAGCTTCATGGGTACAAAAATAATGACTCACTGTTTATTTGAGGCCTTAAATATTTTACCAACGAGCTGCCACTGTATAGAACTACAACATAACATTCGTCTGGAATTTTTTTTATCATATACGTAGCACCAAATTGGTTTGGAGCTTGCTTGAATCAAGTTCCATTTTATGGCCGTCTTTTGACGACTCGAATTCTCTCAGATTAGAGAAGATATAGAAGAAATTTCTTAGATATCTTTACATGAGGGAGTTTGGATTCTATCCAAGTGTATACCCCAGCGCATGGGCATAGGGCTGCCTGGGGTATGTAACCCTCGAGAAAAGAAGGTCGATTTACTTGGCAGAGCACTTCTTCACGCTGTTGGTTGGCGCAGTACATAATTTCTTTGTACTGTGTGAGTTGCCCTTATGGGCGCCACCTCACTACCATCGAGCTCGTTTGCGTCTGCTTTTTTCCGCCAAATGTGAGGACAGGTGCTCTCAGAAACTCTCTTTGAACTTTGCTCAACCATTTGGCCGAATATGTAAATATATTTGATGTTAAATATCGCCGTTTTGTTGATATTTTTTCACGTTACTATTATGTTTTTATGCGTGATTGACGACCTGGGTAATGCTAATCACGCATTGTCTTTATAAAAAATAAATAAAAATAAGATGAGGAAAATTTTACACCACATCGTTAATGCAACCAATGGACATGCAAGTGATAAAAAAAATAGTAAATTAATTAGCATTAATAAACTACATATTGGAATCAATTGAAGAAGATTTCCTCGTAAACCAGAGAGTATTATTGTTATTTGTTAGGAATTTTGTATTTTTAATCATACTTAATAATTACGTATTATTTTCTCGCACTTGCACTGTATTTTTAATTAAGAAAATAAATAATTAACGTTTTTATTTAAAATATAATTTTCAATTATGGTGCTTCGTGGTATCCGTTATTTAAACGTGTTCTAAGAAAAAAAAACCTATTGCTGTCAAAAGCCATGGAAATTAAATCAACTAACCATGAATCGAAGTGACCTGGAAAAGAGTTTTAATAAACTGATTTTCAATCACCATTATTCATCGTTTCTGCTGCCATTATTGGCATTTGGTCAGTGGTCAATTTAAATAGTACTTAATTGTCAATACACTGCATTGTTAAGACACTATTTATCCGACTCAAATGCCAAAGCGTCGGCTAAAAAATAATTCCATTGCAATTTGGCGCCAGATAACCTTGTGTCAGAGCTTGCTGACAACTCGGCGCTGATCCGAAGGAGCTTTTAATTTTTTCGAATGTTTCAAAAATTATTTCCCGATGAATGAAGTAACCTCCGCGAATGTAATTCGAGCTGATTTGGGCATGCACTTAGGCAAATTACAATGATTCGATAAATAAACGACAGTGCAAACACAAGGTAACAAACGCCATTTTTTATCCGAGACCCTGGTCATTATTGTGCAAATGTACTAATTTATATATAATGCTTTTAGCCCACTATTTAGTGATGTTTTTTTTTTCTATTGCGAATTCCGACTGTGGCGCTGTTGTGCAACACCACGCCCACCGAACGCCAAAAACGTTTGCCAAAAAATCGACGTCAACACGCCGAACAAGATAAAAATAATATTAAAAAATCCACAAATAGCGCTACTATTAATAAGACGAAATTTAATGTTCACGTATCCGGAATATTATCGGCGGCGAATCCGCAGCTTCGAAACAATAAAACATTGCATTATTCATATAATAAATCACGATTATTATACAATGCGTTACGAAAATGAATTAATTTTCGAATAGAAATTTTAATTACGTCGATTGACAGCGGAGATAGCGACGAAACGTATGGTCGTTTATTTGTTTGTTTGGACAAAAAATTTGAACGGAACGTCCAGCGTGGCGGCACGTAAATAATTAACCGATCATTATGTAAAATTTGTATTCCCACAGCGTATCTCGGGCTGCAAATCAAATCGGTTCTAGTGAATTATTGCCAACTGATTGTGTTTCGAAATCGAGATCGATTTTTCGGAGCTGTCAAATGCATAAGTATGCGTATAAAAAAGAAACGGAGACAGCTTATTATATATTTTTACGTATGAATGTGTGCTGTGATTTCTTCAGTTCGGTCCATTTGACAGTCGTTGTTTTTTATTCCGGTCTACGTTAAAACAATGTAATGGACGGCCATGTTCTATTGATATCTTGATATGCAAAAATTATGCAATGAAATTGTCTTCGCGATTGTCGATCTTTTTTTTTAAAAAAAGTCATATTCTCTCATGTAGTTTTTTAACATCGGCCATAATTCTTAATTAATTAACTGAGAATTTTAAATATTAAAAATATATATCAAATATATATTATGGCTTTTAGGTAACATGCATATTATACCAATAATGTAAGCTAACAGCGACTGAGCTAAGTTAGTAATCGGATAAGAATATTTAACCCTTTGCAGTCCAAAGGTTTTTTTCAAAAGTGTTGCACCAGCTTCAAGCCATTTTCAATGAATTAATGAAAAAAATGTTTATGGTAAGAATGGAAATTAGGTAAAATAAATACATTATCAGTATTTCATACAAATGATGTTATTAATATATATTTATAAACATTAATTTCAGAAATTACGTAAAGTGTGGTATTTTTTAAAACAATCTCCAGGGTGAAGGCCAGACTTTTTCTCGCAAGTATCGCAATATAATGATGTTCGTCTTCTTTTACCTGGAATATCACGATGCGAACATGCCATACAATATTTGTACTTGGTCGAATCATATATATAATGGGGATTTCCATCCAATCGTTGTTCGTCATTGGTTGTTGATCGACTTGAGCTGCGAAAATTCCCGATGAGTTGCATCCGTCAACATTTGGCGAAATTTAATGCGGCTCAGGTTTTATAATAACTTCATTTTCTCACATTCTTTATATAAAATGTAAATTTACAAGGTGAGGTTTCAAACTAAAAAAATTTCCTCTACCATTTAACGACTTCTGCATGAAACAATATGACGTTGCCAGTTAATCTGGCACTGTCTACTCCTCCCATATTTTAGTCACTACGAAATGCTCTGGCACTCCAGCCTCTCTGGTACTCCTGGCTCTTCTCCTCACCAATTGCGATACCGACGTGTGCTTTGTACTAAGCATCGTTATATTTCTTTTATCTCGCCAAGCTAACATAAGTGTATCTTTTTTGCGGTAAGCTACTTTTCGTCCAACAGCCAATTTTGGGTTTTTTATATCCCTTGGTAAACCTTTTTTAATTACTATTATGGTGCAGTGAGTAACAATTTATTATTAAAAAGTTCCTCCTAGCAAGCTTTGGATTAGTGTAAAATCTGTCGGTGAATATATGGAAACCTTTTATTTCCGGAGTCACCTGTTGCAAATTATTAAATAAATGCAAATATTCTGCCTTGCCTGTGAACGTATGTCAAGAACAAATGTCAGATAACTACAAATATGAGATGTTCACGTTACAGTTCTCCAAGACTATTGTTTGAAATTGTGATTTTATAGCTGCAGTGGACAAAATTGGACCAACACAAACATTTTTTTTCACATTCCAGAAAACAATTCTATGGTCTATTTCTTAGTAGTAAAGCAATATTATTCCTTCTAGAACATTTAATTCCTTTCAGAGTTTAAAAAAAATACTAAAATCGCCATAGAATATTTTTAAAAGTACTTGTAAAAAATGTCTACACGTTGTAGACACTGGACCTGCCAGTAAAAAAATTGATGTCCAGTACGTGTGGACACTGGACTTCAAAGGGTTAAGCGGAAGAATTTATTTAAGAACTTAATTGCCTCCTTAACACCCAAGGAGCCGGTCCCATTAGTGCGGAAGTATTGTAACTTAATTAATACCGCTTCCACACTAACGCAGTTCAAACTATGTTTACTAATGCGCTATAAAAGGCTTTCTTTTAACGTTTTACGACTCGAAACAGTTTCATTCATTGCTCTGCATGCCCTTTGTAAAATATATAACATATGTATTTATTTATGGTTGAAAACTGTCCTTGAAATAATAGATTGTTTGGATCGAAAACTTTCCAGTATTTACACATCGGCTGTAACGAATTTAGGTTTTTGTTTATCCATTCAACAAAATAACTTTTTTGGAATATTTCTGTGGCACAACCCGTCACATCCTTTATTACAAAGCTAAAATGGCCTACATACTACATAAAGATATCTATTTGTTTTTTTATCGTCTAAAATACAATAAATCATCATTTTCCCAGCTCGAAAGTTTTATTTCTCATCTAAATATTCTAATAATCTAATATAAGTATGCTATACGTATAATACTTCTCTTTGGGCCAAATTATCTCCAAAAGGAAAAAAGTTATTAAGCATTTTTTACAGAGCCGCGCAAAATCGCAAGATCGATAAAAAGATGCGGGTTTAGGTGTAAGTTTCGCCCGGGTGCTTGAGTGCATTAATAAAAAAAATATGTAGGTAGTTTGAGGCGTTGGAGTTATTTAATTTAATAAAAAACAGTTTTTAATCTGTATTTCGTTAATTTTGATTTAACGGTTAATAAGGAAAATGCGCGATCTTTTCTTGGTATATCTTCTTCGTTCGTTTACTAATGTGCCTCTAGAATCTAGATCCATGTACATTTTAAAGCTTCATGAATTGTATACAGCCTTTTCTTTTTGGGCTTGTCTCTTCACTTCGGCTCATACAATCCTCTTTTTTAAATATATTTTTGGTTTTCTGCAAATATTTGTTGTATGATGCCCTACAATTATCTGACTATGCAAATTTCAGTAGTATCTATTCTCTGTTTCTGTGCCTTTGTGTTCAATACTCTGACCAATATCAGGACGACTTTTACAATTATGCAATATCACGCTATAGTATCTAATGCAGTGGTGGCGAACCTAGGCATGGGATGATTGACAAGGCAACGATTTGCAGATTCAATTTATTTTCTAATACAATAACTCCAGACATTATTTTATATTTAGTTTTTCGTGTAAAAATGTTTTTACGTGCGCGGAATTTCGGTTTTCCCGCTATTTGTGTCCAATTTTTACAAACCCGTTTTATTTTAGTACCCCGTTTCTAACCTTGAATGTACGTTTTCCCTATGGCGTTTTTTATTAGACTCTTAAAAAAACCTAAAAACGGGGATTCACTGTATGTAATTTAATTTAAGAAAGTTAGCGTTTTCTAGAAAATGGCGATCTGGAAGTAAGCACTATAGATGGGATTGCCACACACGCCGCTCTATAGCAGGGAGCGCTATAGGAGGTTAATTAATTAAAAATAATGCAGAAGAAGAAATAATGAGAACTTGGAGCGCAATTCCAGAAATCTTGAGCTCTAGTGAGATTAGATTCTCGGCAAAACATTCGGGAAATATGGCAGATAGCGCGGGAATAATAAAAACGGATTAAATGGCATATGTTTTCGCTGACTCTTCTTGAAGATCTGTCTCTGAACTCTACGATGCTACGTGTGTTATATTCTTGTAAAGTCTGCAAGGATTTGGACATTGCTGGTGGCGAACGATAACCAAAGGGAAGCGTTTGAAATGTGGCACTGCTGTTAAATATTGAGGATTCTATGAAGAAGCGCCAAGGATACAACCGTGCTTTAACTTCTTCACAAAGAGCGGTTTCTGGAAACCGCAAATAAACGTAAAATTGAATACTTTAGACACATCATACGTGGACCAAAATTCTGTAGATCATCATGAAGGATAAAGTGGAAGATAAACGATGAATGGATAGAAAGAAGCTGTCATGGCTCCCCAAGGTTCACAACTGGATCGGGTTGAAGATTTAAGGCATAAGGATAGATTTAAGGCATAAGGAAGAAGGCATACGAAGAAGAAAATGAACGGTTTGGATAAAAATGATGAACAAAAATTAGATGATAAATGGTTCTTAAACATCTTCAGTACTCAGAGGACCCCGCTCCTTCATACCACTAACTTTTCAAATCGACGAAACAGTCATTACGGACGGTATCCGTCGCCTGTGTGGAGAACTTCAATAATCGCCCCTGTACGTCTGGTGTGATTGAACAGACGAACTACGAACTATATTATTTAATGTTATTCTTTTTAACAAATTATTATTTTATAGTTTGAAATTTTTCCCTCCTGGCGCCCCTAATTTTCCGATGCCTATGTGCGCCACACAATCTGGACATTTGGACGGCGCGCCCTTAATCAAGGGTTAACACTAGCAACGTTGAACGTCATCTTTACATTAAGGATGGCTCTACGAAAAGCACGACAAACTCACTCCCTTCGGGGCCTCAGTCGGTGGACCAGGGATAGAAGGATTCTGTAAGGTCAGGCGTTATCCCACACCCCCGCCCCGCATGTGCCGTGCCTATGCAAGCTGTGGCTTATCAGGACGGAGTGAGGAATCGGTTCCCTCCCCTATTCGGACGTCCGGCACCACAAGGCTTGCAATTGAGTGGAATCATGCGGATTTGCCACGTCCGCACACTCTATACCTTACTCCAAAGCCGGTTGTCAACAGTTGCATTGCATTAGCATTAGCCTTAGCGTTGCATCAGACCTAGCATGCCCCTTTCATCATCTAGACGCGGCGGTCGACTGGGAAATCAGTATTGCATGACTAAGGCAGATGAGGGACAAAGGGAACCACCTGCCTAGGAAGCGCCCATCGCGCACCGACCGTCTACGGGGACCCTCGCCGGGGGGTTTTGTTCGTTGTACGTCGTCTCGCGAGGGCTTCCCGGGGTCAGTCTGCTCTAGGGAGGCCCCATCGGCTCATACCCCGTACTTACATCTAGCACTACGTGGAGGTCCAACCCCTTTCGCTAGAACATCATCTATACACACATTTTAACTTTAAAATCAGTTCTTCCAAGAAAGGAATCAAAAAATGGATCTCGGGTACGCCACTGGTTTTGTATTGCACGAGAAATTTAATCGCTATTGATTTAACTGTTTAAATATATCTGTGTTTAATCATTGGACATGTGATCCAAATATATTTTACTAATCCAATATATTCGAATTAATTTAATTATTTTTTAAACCACTCGTATTAAATTATGCGACAAATTTCTTCATATATTGATAGTGAACACGAACGGATGCTACTCTGCAATGGTAATGAGATATTGGTGTCATGGATGAAAGAAACATTTCATCGCACACTTGATTAAACGGAAGATAATTGTGGCAAAAAAAAAATCATCCGCAATTTTTTCAAATCAAACATGTGCCGAAAAAATGTTAATCTATATTTGGTGATGATTGGATTTGTGCGTATGCGCTACCGGAATATCCGGTGCTGCCGTTTACCGGCCATCCGTTATTATTTTAAGTGCATTCTGCACGGGAATGCAGATGGTTTCGCAAGTCGATGGCACGTGTAACACCGCATAATGGCGTCGAGTGTCTATTTATCGGGTTACTTCAACTACAGTCTACTATTCTAGTAGATATTCACGGTTTGGCACGTTGGGTAACGCACGTCGTTACACCGTACAATTATTTTCCTATTAAATACACACGCTCACATCTGACTATATAGATAATTGATGGCTTTTCTCCGCTGATACACATTCATAGCCATGTATATGGATGTGTATATGTTTGCCAATTTATTATAATATTTTTATTTAGATCTAGGTGGGAAGGGGAATGGCCTTGGTGTAAATATTCGATCGAAAATATGCAGAGGATTGATAAAATGATCGCTGTAGGAGAAATGATTTCTGCAACGTCTTCAAAACCATGCCCGGCGAATACGGAGGCTGATATAGCGTAACAGTGTTTCATATATATTAAAAAAATCTTATTTTATTTCGAATTTCATTTCATAGTTATCGTTAAAACAAATGAATTGAAACATCGTTATCTTTTGTGCGAAGCGACAGCGGAAGACATATAAAAATCTAGGTCATAACAACTTTTTTGGTGTCCATAATTTTATAGTATTTTTTAATACCACGTTAATTAACGAATTTCTATTTAAATATGGAAGTTTCATTGGAAATTAATAAAAAATGTATTTGAGATAACATTTCTCTTTTTTTTTACGTATAATAATATTATAGCTATAGCTGCCGCTGTTGTTTCTCCTAAGTATGTGCCACACATCGTTAATTTTAAATGTATTAATAAAAGAATAAAAATCAAATGTAAAACATGCCCTTATTTATATAATGAGATATATAACCTCCATCTGGATTTTTTTTTCTGGGAATAAGCGGGAATCATCGAATAAATGTCGCGCCAAAAGGGATGCCAGAATGAAATTCTCGAGAACAACGAAAATCTAACCAAGTAAATTTTTGAAATGAGGTGAAAGTTTGCACCCACACACACCTGAGGCGTTTGGGGCATAACTTAAGTTTTGTGCCTCTATGTGCGTCTACGGCGTATGACTTACTATTTTATTTTATTTATTTGTCAATTTAAATGAACTTTTAACCCGAAGCGGATCTCTGGCACCAGGAGGACAGTACGCGATCTCCTCCGATCCTTCGCTTCTTCCACCTTCCTAGTACTAGCAGGGGTGCGTCCAACTCAACTCTGAGGCCAGGATTGGGAATGTTGTCCTCCAGGCTATTACGTTGTCAAAAACGACGAACTTCTCCAGGCTCCCATCTCTCTTATTATCACTAAAGTGCTAAAGAATCTGTCTATCTAAATCTACCGTCTTCTTTTTTGTATCTTTTCCGTTTTCAGACGTAGGTAATCAACTGGTCTTTGTATTTTCTCCATAAATGAGTCTATTTTTAGCGAGCTGGAATAATTATGATCCTTCCAACTTGCGAATGCTGCAAAGCCACGTATCTTCTTCTTTTATTTCAAACGCCTTTTACCTTCCACTTTTCCTTCAATGATGGCCTGCGGAATACAATACTTTGGTCCTTGAATGACGTGTCTAATTTACTCAATTTTCGGTGTCGAGAAACTCCTGCTCCTTGTGAAGAAGTACGATTTACTTTGCATCATATTTTTTTGCAAATGGATTTAGTTTTTGAATTATTTTTTGACATGGCATTTTTAAAAATATATTTTAGTAGTGATCAATGCTAGATAAATTCTCCAACTTCTTCAGAATCGGATGGTATGAATGTATAGCTGATTGCTTATAGCATCCGTCTTAATGAAGAGGCCTGACCGCTTTCAGTACCATCCTCAATTGCATCCAATCTACAGCAACATCACTCTATCTTCAGCTCAGTCTCAATGATGTAGCATCCAGTTGTATGCAGTCCGGCTTTGGTCTTTTTTCCAACCTCACGGATTCTGTTCATCGAAGGCTGTAGTTACTATGATTTTACATAACTGCTAGTTCTTTATGCTGTGTCAAATTTATCCCTACGTCACGGTGACCATGATAGAGCTTGACTTCAGTCTCAAAGCTCTTGAAATCAAAAGTAACATGGTTCTTCTTCGTAGTTCTAGGCCGATGGCTGGATCCCTGGGAAGATGACACAAAGAGTTTCATCTCTCACGGGTTCTTCGAAGTGTCACGAATGCAGATACTCTATACTGTCCGAAGTTTAGTGACAGTATAGAGTATTTAGTGACAGTATGAAGCACGGAAAAGTACAGAAAGAGAAACAATAACTGTGGAAGCAATACGAAAGTTCTTCTTATGCGAAGACCAACAGTGGAAGACGTTAACTGCATTTGACGGAGTAGCAATGCGTACACAAAAAGAGTTGACCTGTGGTAGCAATAATTAGAAGACAGAATACTTTAAGGCGAATCTCGGAGGTAGTTACGAAGTGGAGAAAGCGGTAAGAATTCAGCACTTCCCTGAATGTTTGTCTATGAAGATATCACCTCCTTTAAAAGGAAAAAATCTGATATCATTGGTATTTAAAATAAGTTCCAGATTGATTTAATGCTCTACTCGTCGATTCATAGATTTGCGTTTAAAATAAGTTTGCAGTGATCTCGCCACGATATCAATGTCATTGATTGCTTATAGATTTAATTGGTATGTATAAGCAATTTGGATATCCGCTGCACTCTGCAAACTCACTGATGCAACTAGAGACGGTGTCTGCAATGCACGTCGCTATCTTGAAATATTTAAATTATACGATCTCAGTCTACCTTCTGATCAAGGCCGTTCTCTCTATAATGAAACAGGTACGTGTGTGTGATGAATTGATTTGTTGAGATGTATCTAAAACATTGCCAATCATCACCCGAACCAGAGCAATTATTCAATTATTCGATACACACAGACGCAGATGAACAGACAGACGATCCAGAAGACACAGACACACGGGCAGACACGTAGACAGGCGTTGATAGGAAGCTATGCAGTTTGCGGATCGCGGCTGCCGTACCTGTCCGATCGGTGGTTACGCAACACGGCTCAAAACTGGGCCACCTCACTCATGTCGCGTATGGACATATTTTTTTTAATCGTATACTTTTTTTTGTATACACGCAATATTTATTATAATAATAATTAATACAAACTCGCATAACATAGCGGAAAAAAATATGATTTACGGACAATGCTAATCCGCGCCATTGTTCGTGCCAAAATCTGAAAAAATGGCGGCGATAAATCAAAAATTCGCTCGTGCGTAATTTCATTAAAACATTACGCTTTCTATGTATTATTTAATAGACGACCTCGTGCAAATGTGTATCGGGTGGCTTAATACGGATTAAACAACATGACTTTGATTCACCTATGTATAGTCACTGGTCAGAAATGCGAGTTTCAATGATACTCGATCTAATTGCAACAGAACTTTTTCGCAGAAGTTCATGATCGAACGCTTAAAAGCGAATTTTTATTAATTTTTTTTTCACGTATCGCGTCTCATAATATCAAATAC
This sequence comes from Philopotamus ludificatus, assembly GCA_022495035.1. Taxonomy (NCBI): domain Eukaryota; kingdom Metazoa; phylum Arthropoda; class Insecta; order Trichoptera; family Philopotamidae; genus Philopotamus; species Philopotamus ludificatus. The sequence continues at coordinate 22,851 of JAGXCT010034642.1, forward strand.
ATAGTTAATGAGACACAGTAGTGTGCCAGAGGTCATTCATCATTATAATAATATGAAAAGTAGATCGGTCGACAGATAAAATTTAACGGATAATTTGATTAAAATTCGTGCATAATACGTTTCGGCTTAATAAGCCCATCTGGGTCAAAATATATCACGATATTAGGAAATCATTTTTTCCGAAAAATCAATAACCCCCCAAGGCTCCACACTCTAAGGCGATAATGAGTGTTAATTGTCGAAATAAACGATTTTTAAACGCTGGATGAGAATTAAAATTCGACGCTAATTCAATATTAATGACATGTATTGTCCGATATTGTAGCACATTTTTTACTGTTAAGGCCAAATCCCTTTTGAAAAATTTAACGTTCATTTGTTTAAAATTTAAATATTATGTTGGTGCGATAGTTTTGCCGTATTAATAGCGTAAATGCTTATCTTTTGTTTTTAGACTTTTTTGGTTATTGTTGTTTCAAGAATATGGTGGTGCCTCGATATATGTGCTTAATTCATTGGACTTATGCCAATCGTATTTTTCTTATAATAAATAAAGAAAAAAAGGATTAACTCGTCCCCATGAAGAAAAATCCTTTTGTTATTAGCATATTTTGCATTGTATAAAATAAATTAAAAAAGAACAAACTTTACGTGTCCTGTCACTTTTTCCTACTTGGACCTGATTGAGGATCATCAGGTTTGACGTTTACTAAAAATCTGTCAAAAGAACCTTGCCTTCTCAGCATGTTTTGGACAAGCTTCTTCAGCTTTGTTGTACTTTCTTTATTAATGAAGTAGGGGCGGGGCACTCACCCCTCCCTGCCTACAAACTTGACGAGAGTGTATCTATCTTATTCGTATTGTGCTCCTCATTATCAGTGGCGGATTTAACACATGAGAGGCCCCAGCCGCAATTCAATTTTGAGGCCCCCCCTCAAAATATTTTCACTATCCCTACACCCTATAATGTGCATTCTAGACGCAAGTTATTTACTCAAATTGCAATGTTTTGGATACATAATTAATTAAAAAAAAAAAATTAAAATCAAAAACAAAAAAAACTAAATTAAATCGTTTCATTTTTATTGCTTCTTCTTTCTTAATGATCGATATTAGCGATCTCGACGTTACAAATATTTAATAGTTGTAGAAAAATTCAGGGGCAGAGCTGAACAAAAACGTTTTGAGCGCTGAAATTTGAGGCCCCCTGAAATTAATGAGGCCCCAGGCCAAGGGGAAATCCGCCACTGCTTATTATCAAGTGTCTGTAGCACTGCAGTGGGAAACTTGCATCGCTTCACTAACTCCTCCACAATAGACATAACCTCAATATCTCTTTCAGGCACAAAATCCTCCAAAATTCATTGCCCTATAGGAAACTCAGCCGTAAGGCTTTACAATAAGATATATGCAATGGAAGATAGTGAAGTAATCTTTTCAAAACTTTCTCAGGGTTAACCCTGAGCCCAGCACCTCTGGAATTCAGTCGATCTAGGACTTAAACGCGTATCATTGACGCACATGAATCTTACTCCAAATAGGAGGTATATCAAGTTAGACTTATTCCAATGTCGAACGTATACCGAGGTACCATTCTATTTGTTTTAAAAAACTTCGTTTCAACTACGGTCGTGTAATAACCCATTAAAAAAATGCAAATATCCGAGAAATACACATTTACGACATAGCATTTTTGTATGAAAAAAAACAATGCAATCTTCGCGACCAATAACATTTGTTCAGTGTATGTATTATGAAAATTTCCTGAAAACACGAATGAGTCATAAGTGGCGTAACAAGTGACGTTTTAGGAAGGTATCCCACTAAGGTAAACCCTGCACTGAACGGCTAAATGTGAACTGATGATAAATAACTTCAGGTCATGGTGGAAGAAGACACTCGACTGTCTTAGCGAGAATTTTCAGTGAGATTTAATAAAATTAATCATTTTAAGACATCTATCTTTAACCTAGTCGTGCCGATGGGATCTTTTAGGGAGCCCAAGTATCTGTATTTGTCTAAAAAGTCTAAAGAATACATATTAAATAAAACAAAAAAAATAACAACTATATTTGCCTCTGTTGCCACGGGTGCGATGTTTTCTCTCACTTGGATCCGGTACGATGTACCAAGTACGAGTGAAACGTACTAGTGACACGTGCCGCGAGAATTCGGCGGTCGCATCAGGCAGTCGCGAGACATTACCGAGTGTGTATGTCACATACGCATCATATTGATTACTATAGTATTATGTTTTTTATGCGTGATTGGCGACCTGGGTTATTCTGTAATGCCAATCAGGCATTGTTTTTTCTATGATAAATAATTAAATAAGCTAAAAAAATCCAAAATATCGACCAAATTATGAAGCATAACATAAATAACTATTTTTAAGAATAATCCATTTTTTAAAGTCATGATATTGACGAAGAATTCATCAATATCTTGACTTGACTGGTCTATAATAGACTTCCTTCGGACGAGACGGTTGTTTTCGAGCCGCCGTGACGGATCGGTTAGGCCAGAAATAGTGTAATTACATGATTTGTCGCAGAAAGTCCCGATCTATAGCAGGGAGTGCGAGAAAAAAATAATAAAATACAGTAATACCCCCGATAGCGCGTGTTCCGATAGCGCGAATTTGAAAATAAATCACGAATTTCACCCTGATAACGCGAGCGCATTCTATCCATGCATGGCTCGACCGTAAACTCTATGCCGTTTGACTGGGTGCGTCTGTGTGTTGATCTCGCTCGCACATATATATGTTCTCATGTGTGCGAGTGTTCGGCACATTTCTTACCATTCACGCCTGATGTAGACAATGAGCCAGAGATGTCTATGTGTATGTCGGCGATCGCATGCATGGCAACCGAATATTTGCATCTAAGATTCATATTTTTTTTTTTTACATTAATTCTTAGTTTTGGCAGATTTAGCCCTAAATCTTCCTAACCCTAAATTTTGTGGCTGTGTTTTATTATTCCGATAACGCGGGTTGTTCCGATAACGCAGTCCCAACTTTCGCGCTATCGGGGGTATTGCTGTATAAAGTTTTGCTCACCTGCCTATCAACTGGCAATCTCCATTGTTCCTCCAATCTTTATGTTTGCAAAATTTTCTTGATTCCTTAGAAAGAACGAAAATATTTCTTGATGAATTTTTTGTCCTAAACCAAAAGAATTGTTATTGGAGATTACAATAATGTTAGCAAATAGATGGAAAAGGATTATAATCAGTGGCAATTTTCCATACACTGCGCAGCTGCAGCACCCCCAAGCAAAATTATTGTTTATATCATTTAGAATTATTCCCTCAACATATTTTTTAAATATTTTAAATAAAATGTGAGCGAAATATGTTTTTTTTAGTTATGATCTTCCCCAGCATATTTTACTCACAAACCGGCACTGGTTATGACTAACACGTAGTAAAAATTATGTAATAGACTGTAGAAATACATAGTGTTAAAATATGTCTCATTTTTTTGCTAATTTTATTTACATTATTATATTGTAAGTTTTGCACAATATAACATTCTTTAGATTTACAAAGATAATTATCACGACACAGATTCGTATCACTTTGAATTGAGTGCGAAACGATTTTTTAAATGATAAACTTTAAAACGATTAAGAATATTCTATGCGCTCGTTTGCATTAATTTCGTCATAAATTCGATCGTAATCAAGATTTCTTTTAAAAGCGCAACGCAACCTCATTTCTATCCTCCGGAAAAACATTACCCCAACCTATATTTCAGCTCATTATTCAAGTTTTACCGCTAACTTATATGTGTTATTTTTTTGTTATTGTTCTAAAAACAATTTATATAATTTTCGCACAAGCGGAAGCATTAAAATAAAACGAAGGTCGTACCATATATAGGTTAATCTCTTTCGAGTGGTGACGCAATCTTCGAGATAGGCGGCGAGATAAGGGACACCGTCTGGCTTTTTTTATGGGACACATAAAGTTTTGCATAATCCCAACGGTACTACTTTACTTTTGCTTGTAATGTAATTGTAAAAATGGTTGTAAAGCTTGTAAACAACGTTCGCTTTCAAGCAACGTGCGAGCTGGCTGCACCTCCGCACTTTCCCTCTCAGTGCTCGATCTGTAACGGCATGCTGTGACGGACACATATGGAGCTGGTAGGGTGTGCACCAGCTGGCCAGGGCAGCTCAACTATTATATAATAGTTTAGAATCATAGATAATCCAGCATATTATTTTAATACATATATACGAACATCCCCAATTTACACGGTAGTTAGGTTCTCTAAAATCACCAAACTGTGCTAACCAAAACCATGAAAAATTATGAAGGAGTGGAAGATGAATTGTTTTTTTTAGTAAAAGTTTATTAAACCTAGTAAATCGATTCTTTTTCTTTTTTAAGTGCCTTGTCTATTTTCGGACGTAGTTTTTACTACATAATAGTATTTTCTTTATTCTTTTCTACATATTAGTATTTTTAGCGAGCTGGAACAATTCTGGACCTCCCAACCCGGTCAAGTTGCGAATGTTGCGGAACCATGACGACTTCTTTCTTTCCAGAAGAAGATGATACATTGGTCCACAAATAATGTGTTCAAAGTACTCAATTTTCGAGGTTACTTACGGGTTTTACGGTGTCCAGAAGCTCTCAGAATTGGTATGTCATAAATCTCTTCGTATTAAGCTGCACATTTTCTGATTTAAAGAAGTGTCATTGTATCCTAAACGTAGATCAATTTATTCTTTATCTTACAAAGCCTTATTCTAAGTCTTTCAGGTTCGTATTATTCCCTGGCCTTTGCATGGTGGAACAATTCTGAATCTCCCAAACCAGATTCTAACGTTACAGATCCACTACAAGTTTACACGTTGATAGTGTCCGGAGCCTGTGTGCAGAACTTAATTGGGAACTATACCCTAAATTATTTTTCCTAAACATTTTATTAAAAAAAATTGATATTTAATTTTTTTCAATTTTTTTCCTCTTGACGCCTCTCAATCTGGCCATATATATGGACAGCGCGCCCCTGCCTTCAACTTTCCTCCCCATGGCGATCTGCAGAAGATAGATTTTACGGCATTTAACGGTGTTCATAACCTTCTGATTCTTATGAAAGAGTAGAAGCACATATAATCTTCAGCGTTTTTTAGTAGCACTATATATCAAACACTTCTATCCGTTTATAGGCTGATACTAGCAATGTACAAAAATCTGTTCATTATAACGTGTAGATTAAGTTCCGTGTAAATCATAGGATTGTTCTTCATTTACAAATCAAATATGTATTTTCGTTGTAGTTGTAAATATGTCATAGTTTTGATTAACAATTTCATTTCCCTTAAGTAGCAACATCCTTCACGGCGGCTCGCGTCGTCCGAAGGGGGTCTACCTAAGACCACAACCATTTTAAGTCAAGATATTAATGAATTTATAATATTTGTATATTCTTTAGACCTTTTTAGACAAATACAAAAAGACAAAGTGTAGATTTATATTAAAAAAGTTATTAAAATAAAAATAAAAAAAGTAGGGTCCCTAAATTAACTACATTGTTCCTGATTCTAAGGGTGTGAGGCTATTTTCCTTTTCATCGAAGTTTTAATCGCATATTATATTTCATTTACATGCGTTTTGTTATTTTTGTGAGTTTAGGGATAAGGATTGTGATGAGATTAAAGGGTCGGAGTGCATTTAGATCCTATCACACGCAAGATGTGATATGAAGTGATTTTGGGGGTCAGATTTTTTTTAAATCATATTTTTTTCTAACTGGAAATAATTGACTGAGAATGGATTTTGTGGGTTGAGGATTGTAATCTTTTTGTAAGTAGATAGGATGGTATTGAGATACCACGGGACGTTTTTCATTTGTTGTTCATTTTAACTTGAATTTGAACGTCTGTTGGAGTTAATCGTAACTCAGTGCAGATTGTAATCGATTTTTTTTAAAAAAAAAAAATATTTAAGTCCAAATTTTTTTTAGAACTTTCTATCAGTAACTTTTTATCAAAAAATATTAATGTCTTCTATATCCGTTTTAAGATTCGGTCGCTAAAAAAGCGGTACAGAATGATTTTGCAACATCCACTGGCGTAAATCTCTACATTTTAGTAATTCTTTCCGTTAGATGTATTCAAAAACCGTGTGTACATATTCTTTTGAGGTTCACAAAAATATATGCTAATTCGAGACGGTTATTAGCGGCGTTCGGCAGTGATTTCGCAAAGTGAACGCAAGCAAGCCTACTTGAGGACGCCTGCCTTTTTGGACAATGCCGCCGCAGCATCTAGATTTGCTCGCATGGCCTCTTAAATTATTTGTACCACCACTTGACTCGACCGCTGCCAAACCGAGAACTCGATCACGTATGGTATCCACCTGGGTAGGGTGGGCACACCACTTGGTCACCAAATTGGACCACAATCCATCAGATGTGGCATTGTGGTTCAATCGAGTGGACCTCCAATTTTACAGCCGCACCGCACGTTCAATAAGATTCGACTTTATCACAACCACTGCAATGATTAGTACACGCCGAGAGGTCTAGTGTGGACAATTTCTTTGCAAAACAGTTGAATACTATACATAACGGCAGACATGTGGAAATTTAAGAGTTTTTCGGTTTTACTGTTTCTCTGTTGTGCGGTTCTGGTGGCTTCCAAGTGCCCTAAGTCCCCGCAGGGTACTGCAAAATTAGTGTGCTACTATGAGGGTAGGAGGGCCGTGGAGGATGTGGACCCTTGTGCCTGCACCCACCTCGTCTACACCGGCGCCGCCAGGGGGGATGAGCTCGCGGACATTTCCAAAAAGCTTCTGGAAAAGAGGCCGAAGCTCAAGATCCTGCTGAGGATCAACGGAAAGGAGCAGGTAAATCATTCAAAATATTTCATCAATAATTAACTAACAAAAATATTCATGTATAATTATTAATATAATATTATTTAATTAATGTGCAAATTATATGCCAATTTGTTGCATGAAATGGATATCGTGTTGTTTATTACATAGACATGGCTACCATACACAAATTACATGTTGTAACAATCATAAAATTAAAATATTGTGTTTGCATTTTCCGGAAAATATTACATAAAATCGAGCATATTTTTTTTGTGAGAAATTTTAACTTAAAATTTAAAGCCGTTCTGTGCGTTGGATCTAGGTCTGCCATTACAAGCACACATTTCTGAAATAATTTTATAATAAATAGCTGGACCAATGGACGGATGGTGGTGTTACGTTTCACTGCATCACGTTTTCCGAAGGCGCACTCACGCAAATGACGAGAGAAACCGATTTTTTTGGTACGTACCATCAATCAGGTGTTCTGGATTAGGATACGTGTGTGATGCAACCATATCTATTTCACGTTATTAAATACGTCCAGTGCAAAAAAAAAAACGAAAACGACTAAGTGTTTACTGACACGTTTATCTCGCCGAAGAATGAGCGTCGTCGTGATGCTGAACGTATTGTATACGTGAGGACGCTCGAATATAATCGAAACTCATTTAATAATACAATAAAAATATTAATATATATTTGGGAATATTTGTGAGTATTTATGAATATTTGTGAGTATTTGTGAATATTTGTGAGTATTTGATAAATATTTGTGAATGAATCAAGATCATTCCTCGGCGTCGGAAGGTCGATAAATTATCGCTAATGAGTCTAGGGATCATATCTAATTGAATAAATACCAAACATCCATAAATATCGTATCAGCAGAAATGCCAAAGAAAAATTTGTTCATAAATGGGTAATTAGGATTATTTGGCAAGACGTTTTTGTGATCAGCGGATGGGAAAATGATGGATATGAAAAATGTATCCAGCTATCATTTGCACGTTATGCGAGAGCGTTAATGAAGTCGAACAATGATATTAAAACCTAATGTTACTTAGTTTTTCTTTGAGATTTATTATTTATTTATTGCCGCGACCGTGTATAGGCCCCGATCTTTTTTTTTTATTTGAATGAAGTCCAAAATCCAGGTCACTGCCATTACAATGTTGCGAACTAATGGCGCTCGTACCGATATGCAATGTTATTAATTATTTTCGGCAACATAACATCGATTATCTTGTTACGATTTGCAAGTGCATCGATCGATACGACGATCGATACTTTCATTCGGTTTATATAAATTGCAACGACGTCTTTCGAAAGCAATAACGAACGTACTCCGGATTATCAAAACAATATTTAAAATCGTTACATTTCAAATTTGAAAAAAAATATAAATGAAAGTGATCCGATGCAGGAAATTTAATATTTTCGCCTTTCGCTCATTGTCTTACGCCGCCTTTCCAATTATGAGCCGATCAAATATCGAGCTATTGATAACGTCCGACGATTCTGGACCTTTCGTCGACTGACCCTGTGACATATCTCACGAAATTGATTAATGATAATCGATTTTGACTTTTTTTTTCATATCAATGATGAAATATTCTAGACATGTTTGTCATTAAAAAATATATGTCCAAAAACAACTTCCGTCCATGTTGGATTACGTAAGATTTAATCAATGTAAAATTTATGCGATAAGCAATTACGTATTATAAGTATTATTCAAACGCCAGATGCAATCGATATGTAACAAAAAATGGTTAGTTATAGATGTATATGTGCACTAAATACATATTCATAGAAATTATTAGTGTCTAATTCTAGTATCTGCATAAAAAAACATTCTATATATTATTTCAATAAAATCTCTCTATAGAAAAGCTTTAATGATTGGATAGACAAAGATATTCACGAAATACTTATCGAAAATAATATTATATTTAAAAAAGCTTAGAACATAAGTCATCCTTGTTTAATGAGAATAGGCGGTGGTGTAGTGGGACCGATCGCATTAATCTCAATCAAGAGCGTATCCACCTTAACCGATCCGACACGACGGCTCGAAAACAATCGAGTCGTCCGAAGGGGGTCTATCAGAGACCCCAAGCATTTCAAGTCAAGTTATTGATGAATTCTTCAGCAATAAAAAAATCAGCAACAAGAATAAAAATACTTATTTATGATATCGTTGATTATTTGAATTTTTAAATAATCAATATGACGCGTAAATGACACGCACCCTCGGCGATATCTCGCCACAGACTGAGCACACGCCGCCGACTCGAGTTCCGCAGCATATTCACTAGTGCGCTTCACTCGCACTGTGCACATCGTACCGGATGCGAGCGGTTTATGGAAAAGGATGCAAAGTATCGAGATCCTTGCGATTTAGATGCTCACAGGGCCTCTAGGCCTTCGATACATCGATCAGAAAATTAATCGGTAAATGATAAAATACGCGAACTGCGACTTTATGTAAAAAAGGTCTATTCCCATTGATATTCTTTTCAACAGTCAATATGGTTTTTATTACTTTCATGTAATTTGTTAATTTTAAAGCAAAGTAAAACATATTTAGGAGTAATATAAAATTACGTTTTCAAGAACAAGAGTCAACAGATGTTATTTCATATTGAATTGCGCTCCTTTTCAGGCGAGTTGCTACCACTTTAAGGCAACACGTTGCAAGGTATCAGGGCTCTCGGCATTTAGAGGCCACAGAATTACAAAAAAATTGTAACGTCGGAAAACTAATAAAAAAATAGAGAGAAAACGAAACACAAATTAAAAAAATTGAATTTTGTAAAATATGTTTAAATATCCTAATAAAAAATAAGGTTTTTTTATTTTTTTTTTATTAAATCTCAAATTTTTTTATTTGTTTTAAGCGAAAATATTAGCTTATGGATAACAGACAAAATATTTTCACTAGTTGCTTTCATTTACTTTTCTTAGACGAGACTCTTACTTTTCGATTAAATGTCAAAACTCTCTTAGTATAATTAATTAAGTTTGAAAAGAACATTTAATTCATAGAGTTGTTAATGTGGAGAGAACATTTTTTTAATTAAAAATTATTAAGAATTAGAAAATAAATTCTTCCGGCCTATTTCAAGTTACGACACTGACTTATAGATGTCACGAAAGACAAAAAAGTAAAAAAAAGTGATTCAAACGAGGTGATTAGAGTGTGAAAAAATGTGAGGTTTACATGCATGCAATTTTTACGATGCGTAAAATATATCCGCCACGGGTGTATAAAAACAAATAAAAAATCATCACATTCTGAGAATTAAGAAGCATTCTGGTACTTTCATTAAACCTTTAACCACTATAAAAAATATATATAATTTTCAAATGTAAAAATATACTAAAACTCGAATTTACTTTCGAAACTTATAGGTTCCAGAAGTTTCTATAAATATAATTAACACGTTACAATCAAAATATTTTTTAAATAAGGCTTCCAACACATGTCACCAGCATGTGCGGTGAGTAAGTAGACGACACACTGGTGCGTCGTTACTGGTTAAAGGGATGAATAACACCAAATTATTGGTTTTAAACGTTTCGATGTCTACCTAATAATTCTTTTATACCCAGGATGAAGCTGTGTCAGACCGATCCGACACAGTTTCATCCCTTGCCATCCATCCACATTGCACATACCGGCTAGGGGTCGGTTCAATCGATGCAACAAAATCATTTTTTTCTTGAGACGTGTGATTTTTAAAATAAAACTAAACATTATCAAGAAAAGGGAGAAGGGAGAGGGACCTAATAAGTCTATGCTTATAACATTTAATTTGAACGCAATTTTTTTTAAGAGTCGCTACTATATTACCACTAATAACTTTCACGCCTTTTGAACTTTTTAAACCATCCGAAGCTTAAATTAAAGTTATCACTCTCCTTTTTTTATTGAAATCCCCGGAAATACTACGTGCTTTAGTTTGGATTGTAATAAAATAAAATGGAACATTCTTTTCTAATAAATCCAAACCTTCAACCGTTACAAGGGCACACGAACGGGACTAACTTATAATAGCAGAATAGATTGTAATCCAAGATGACGTAATCTACTGCATCATCTTATTTATAGCATTATTTTAGGCAAGCAGGTAATATTTGACAACAACTGATAAAACACGGATTTTTACGCTTTTTTCTTATCATAATAAAAATAATTTAACGTTACTAAAGGAATATTAAGACTCGGCCATATAACTCGGCAATATATCCCTACAGAAGTGGCAAACTGTTAATACAGCAATACATATTGATTTAAAAGCCAAATAACTATAATCTCAAAATTACTGATTATCCCTTACGTATAATAATTAATAATACACCAATCCCTCGATTTACGCGGTAGATATGTTCCAAGAAACAAACGCGTAAATCGAAACCGCGTAGGTTAGATAGGTTCCTGAATATAAAAATCCGCGTAAATCGAGACTTCGAGTTCATATAAAATCAATGATGAAATTCAATAAGTCGTTAAATCAATCAATATCAATTCATTCAATTCTTCTTCGTCAAGGATCGTTATAGTCAGCGCGTGCCACAAAAATATTGGATGTCAGAAAATACCAACGTTGGTTTAAAAAAAAAATTCTGGAAACATTGATTTGGAAAATGAACTGTGAAGAGGACGGCGAAGTCAAGAGAATGAAGTGGCTCTGAAAAGTGACACTTGCCACAAAATATGTTTGATTTCTTAAAAAAAATATTGTTTTTTCTGACCGTGTAAAAGTGAAACCGCGTAAAATGGATACTGCGTAAATCGAGGGATTGGTGTATTACAATATAATACATTATTTAGGCAGCATTATTTTGGAAAAAATCCCCAATCTTGAGTTTTTTTTAAAAATAGATTATTCTAAGAATAAAAATTTAATTTTTCAACTAATCAATATGACGTGTACACTCAATGATATTCCGCCGCAGACTGAGGGCACGCTGCCGACTACGGACAGCCGATTCTCGCCGCACGTGTCAATCGCAAGTTTCACTTGCACTCGGTACATCGTACCGGATGCGCGCGAGAAAAAACATCGCGCCCGTGACAATAGAAACGAATATATTTGTTTTTATTTTTCACAATTGCGGACAATGTCAATGATTATTTATAATATTTTTTCTTTAGACTTATTGATACAAATATAAAAAGTTTGTGGAAGTTATTCGAGAAAAATCAAAAACTTGGGGTCTCAAATAGGCATCGGCATGGCTAGGTTAGGAACCTGACGATTACACGGGAGTTATCCGAATATAGAAAGTCAAATCATGCTTACAGGTGCATTGTAATTTTTTTTTTTAAATTGATATGCTCGATTACTGTTTGACACATAACTAATAATTAATTTCATGGTTGTTATATTGTCATAAATAACATAATGCGCATAAAATATCATTTACATGGCGAATTTTATTATCTTTATTATACAACATCCATTTTATTTATTTTAAATTAATTGTGTAGATCGTGTGACGTAAAAATCAGTTTCAATCTCACGCAACCGCGTAAATCAAACCACTTGTCACCGATACATCAGTGGATAATTACAATTTAATCACATCCGATCGCGTAAAAAATATCCAATACCCTGCTGAAACGGATGTGTGCTTGATTTTAATTTCCGTTGAAAATCACCATCCATTATTATGCACATACTAATAACGCGTCACAGTAGTAAACGGACGTTGAGACTTTAAGAAGTGTAAAGACGATTTACACAAATAGGAAAATCGGCAACAAACAACGAGTGTGCGGTAATAGTTTTTTTTTTTTTTGCAAAATCACCACTCTTTGGCAACCGAATCGCGCTCATTATACAAACATTAATAAATGTCAATTTTTCAAATATCGATTAAATAATTAATCGATATGTGATTTATCCGATTGTGCCACCGAAACGGTATCGAGCGTTTCGATGAGCATTCGGTCGGGTTTTTTTTCCCTCCACCGGCTTTTTAGTAGGCCAACGAATGTCACTCGGCGTCGCTAATTGCATCACCGAATCCTAATTAGTCAACAATTTATGACACACCCGTTCCTCTGAGGACTATCGCCTGAGCCGCGGTATGCGTATCGGCAGATTAGACAAAAAAAATCTGTATATATCGATCACTTTCACCGACGCAATCGTATGCACAGGTTTCTGGGATACGACGTGTATTGGCTTTCGATGGTTTTTGTTGTGGACACGTTCACCGCGTTTCGTCACATTCTGGTAGTGTCGCGCGTTGTGCAACGCCGATTTGGATCAGAGTGAAGACATGGACCATTCATCAGTCGCACTGTTTTTCGATTCATTGTCAAGTATCAAACACGTGGTTTGGTAATCTCGATTTGCCGGTCGGCGAACAGTTTTCATGCCGTGTTTACAGACGTGTGTATCGGACCTGAAAATAAATACGCACGTCATGGAGTCGTAAACATGTCACTATTGCAAAAGTGTAGATATTAATACGCGTGATGTTGTTCGGACGTAATAAAGCCAATAGCTAATATTTCGTTTATTTTTTTTTTTGGGAACCAAGTGAAAGAGAATTGAGAGCATTACGAAAAAATGCAGAATTTTGAATCACATATTTGTTGTGTTGGTACACTTGTTCTTGACATATCTTTACATTGATACCCATATTGAATGCTTACTTTACTATTAACTGTCTCGAAGGTTTCACGCGCTATGGTTTTGGTCTTGTAGAAAGATATTTTGGCCAAAAGCAACTTCGTATTTGCTGGACATGACCCTCTTCGACTACTTCTTATTTCCGAAGATGCAAAAAACATGAAAGGATGACATTTTGCCAACACCGATGAGATAAAGGCACTCACGACAGGGACTAATCGCGGAAAATTGCGATTCAGAAGTGTTTTAAAGCAGTGGCGCCCCGACAGTGTACAGGGCCTTTGTACAGACCTTTAATTGGGTCCATCTACAATAACATTTTTAAAAAAATAGGAAATTTTAATCGAAATTAAATTAATTAATATTATATATTAAACCACCTATAACGTATACTCCTATAACGTTCCCCCTATTACGTTTACCGCAAGGTTTTACATCAAACCTAGCCTGGGGGCCGCATGGTTTCATATACAGTGCACTCTCGATTATCCGGGTTAATGCTGGGGAGGATGATCACGGATAGTCGAGAAACACGGATAATCCGAATCATCAATTTTTTATTTTATTTTCGAATATAATATCATGTACACAGCACAAATTGGTAACACATTATTTTAATATTCTGTTATTTATCAAGAAAACACAAACAAATAAGTAAAAATATATTGTTTTATCATATATACGAACTTAAAAATATAAAAAAGTATACTTTTATATGTACACGAATTAAAAAAATCTGAGCTTCTTATTTCAATATTCTTAAAGCTATTACATTATTATAGTCAGTTCCCCTTTGTTCGGCGTAATCTAGCAATGTTTCAATACAATTCAATGCCTTTTTATGACTACTGGTATCTTCTTCGCTTATAATCATCATTTCAAATCTTGTCAGGAATCATCATGTTAATAAATCATTATAATCGTTATTCCATATACGCGTCTTCAAAAAAAAAAAAAAAAAAAATTTCAAAATTCCCAATAATCCCACACATTTCAGGCCCCAAAATTTTCAATTCATTCTCTTCCGAGATCCATTAAATCTGTTTTGTCGGAAGAATCTTTCTCCACATGATCGAACGAAGTGTTTACTGGTTTTGCTTTTTTGACCAAGATTGTGCTTTATCCATGTATAGCATCAATACCGTCATTTTTTTTTCAAAATTGATCAGATTATCATCTTCCTCATTAAAGAGTTTTCAGGGCGCATTTGATAAAGACGTTTCATTGATGATATAACACTAACAGTCCATATAAGGTTGAACCAGTGATGTAACATTAGGGGCAAGTACGTAATCATAAGTCCATCGTTTGTCTTCAAGCATGCTTTCATTCGGATGAGAAGAGTATTATCTAGTAACAAAGCGCTACCTGTGATAATCCCATTTTTTAAAAATAATCGCACTTCTGGGACTCATTTCTTTTTGAACCAATCTGTGAAAATTTCCCTGTCCATCCATACCCCTTTCTGACTATAATAATCGACGGGAAGATTTTTTATTTCAAAAGTTTCATTTTATGAATTCCTGATGCATTTCCACAACACATAACAGTTATTCTTTCTTTAGACGTCGAAGCTAGCGTTTTTGTTGGTAAGCACTTCCAGTACAAGCCAGTTTCATCTGCATTATAAATTTGATCAGATTGCAAATTTTCTCTTTGCAAATATTCTTGAAATTCGACATAGAATTCGTCAGCAGCTTCAGCATTTGAACTGAGACGTTCTTCCTGAAACGTTAGCTGACGAAGCCCGTGTCGCTGTTTGAACCTCGTCATCCAGCCCGACGAGGCGTTGAAGCTTTTCTTTAAGTCCTAGATTCTCGTGAAATGTCTTTGCTGCTTCGATTTTGTTGACGCCTAATTGGTATTCCCTCTGCTCGTTTTGATTCAAAGTATTCGAATGTCGACGTTTTCATACTCTTTCTTTCGAAGAAACAGAACTAAAACAATCTCTAGCAAACGCCTCTGACTTATTTTTTTGTTTGACTATA
Organism: Philopotamus ludificatus; assembly: GCA_022495035.1. NCBI lineage: Eukaryota > Metazoa > Arthropoda > Insecta > Trichoptera > Philopotamidae > Philopotamus > Philopotamus ludificatus. The sequence continues at coordinate 38,332 of JAGXCT010034642.1, forward strand.
TCTCGAACAGTTTGAATACCAATTCTATATTCTTCGGAAAGTTTTGACGTGGATTCTCCCTTTTCGAATCTCTCAATTAATGTAAATTTCTGTTTTATCGTGAGTACAATTTTCTTTCGTTTTTTTGTTAATCGTTCTTTCTCCATTTTTAAACGGTATAGATGTGTAGAGCCAAAATATGAATTTTTGAGATTACATATACAACAAGAAAAATAATATTACACGGAAAGAAATTGAAAATAATCCAACATACGTGTGTAATGAAAATATCAGCTCTCTGTAAAGACACGCACTTCTTCACTGCTAGGAGGCAAAGCAACTGAATAAACAAACTACGAAAGACATTTGGAAAGGGACCGAATTTCAGTGAGCATTAGATTTTAGAACAAACGAAGTCCGAGAGCTCACAAATATGGGCAAATATCGAAATTAATGGCAATGAAGCGTTTCTGTGTGTCCCTGTCATTATTTCGTTTCAAACAACGCATATTCAAGATCATAATTCATTAATGCGTCTTATAATCATAATAGAAAAAATCCAATCAAAATATTTTTCAGGCACGGATAACCCGCAAACCGGATAATCCATGCACGGATAATCGAGAGTACACTGTAATGATAATCCAAGCTAACATGCACGTGTATCCATCTGTGGTCAAATAGTAGAATTACATTGTGCATCGTTTTCAGGAAAAAAAAAATCCAAGTGGGGGTATGGCTCTCAAGCCAAAAGGCGTGAACGGCTCATAACGCTTGGCTACAAAATCACGCCTTTTGGCGTGAACGGCTCATAAAATGATAATATAAATAAATTAAAGATGGTAGAAATCAATGTCGGGATTGAGACTTCTATGGATCTAACGGGTCAATTATACATCTGTGCTTCTAGACAGCGTATATAGTCATCATATTTAGACATATTATTCGTGGAACAACGTATTGCCTCCTGCCAACCACCATAGAGGGAAACGTGGAAGATAAACGGAGATTGGGTAGAAAGAAGCTATCATATAACGTTCGCAACTGAGAAAAAGACAAAGACCAGTAGATGGCATAGTTCGAAAACGGACATGACACACGAAGAGAAGAAAGATGGCCGTACATAGTACAGTCAGTACTCCCTGCTATAGAGCGGCGCGTGTTTTCTATAAAACGTTTAATTTTCAAGGTCAAATTACATATTTATTTAACGTAGCCGTGTCGATGGGATGTATTAGGTACACAAAGTTTTAGATTTTTCTCGAATAACTCTTAACCCACCCGTCACGGCGGCTCAGAAACAACTGCATCGTCCGAAGGGGGTCTATTTATAATGGAGAATAGGGCCCAAGGATTTCGAGTCAAGATTTTCTGATCAATCTTGACATTTTTTTAAAAATGGATTATTCTATGAATAAAAATAGTTTTTCATACTATGCTTCATAATACGATCGATATTTTGTTTTCGTTAAATAAACAATATCCGCCAACTAAGCACTCGCAGCACGTGTTACTCGTACGTTTCTCTCGCACTTCCCACATCGCACCGTATGCGAGCGAGAAAAAACATAAAATAATCATATTGATTTTTAAGATAAATAAAATCGTAGAATTAAAAAGTAGTTAAATCATACGGTTGAAGAAAAATATAAACAGAATTTGTAAATAATTCTTCTCAACAAAAAAATAATCGAGTAAACTGAAATTAGCTAGCAATTATTGATTTTATTCATCTCTTCTATTTTTTATGAATATATTTTTTTTGCATAATCTCCGTAATGTACACCCAGCCCTTCTATAGCGCGCCCTGCTATAGTGCTTTCTTCTAGATCGTTATTTCCTAGAAAACGCCAAATTTTCGAGGTCAAATTACGTATCTCGTAAATATGCAATACATTGACAATAAAATATAACACGTTTTTTTTGTCCAGGGTTCTGAATTATTATTTTTCATACATTCAATGGACCATACGACTCGGGTCGTATTTTATGTATATGACTATACGACCCGGGTCGTCAGACCATTATTTAAGCGCAAATACGTTTTTCAAAGCTTAGCATCTACCTAAATAATTCAACTTATCTTATTTGGAACTAATTTATTATAAATCTGTAATTTTAAATGATAAAATAGATCGTTTATGACTGGCATTAAATATTAATTCAGTTCTCAAAATTAAATGATGACATCCTAAACACGTTATTAAAAAAAATGGGTTATTATGATTCGTGTTTAAGACGTAATCGTTTAGTTTTCCAAATTGTTTGGCGTCAAGATGACGAAAGTTTCCATAACATAAAACATTTTATAACAAGCAGCGGAATGCATTATAATATGTAACAGTATAAAAATAATGGCATTCCTAAAAATGGTGTCATTGTTAATATGAAGAAAAAAAAGTGTTGCGACAACAAAGGCATGATCCGCATGTGGCCGCTGCCCTCAACAGCAATTCTTCATCTTCACAAATCTCATTAATAACTGCAGGTACTACGCCTACGGATTGTGAGCCAGGGACGACGAATGAGGACACTGCCACGATTAACATGTCAGTCGAGCGTTGCGATTAGAACACATAGCATGCCTCTTTTATGGCTGAAGATTGAGAAATTGGTGGAAAGAGCCTGCGCCTTGAACGCAGTGGTAGAAACGATTTTCTCTCGGCAACATATCGCCGATATACGACGCAATTTGAATATGGCGGATACCGCGATATATGGCTACTAAAAATGGCCAGAGGCTGACACGAGTCCGGTGTAGCCCTCGGGGCCAGCTGCACATTGGTTGCATGCTCTACAACTCGATATGTACTACCTATGATATCAACATGACTCAGATATGCATTTGCATAAATCATATCGGCATTGTTATGTGGTACAAGAACAATGCACATGTAAGCATGTTTATTGGCTATCTTTCAATCTATACATACGGTGCACGTATCGTACGATATCACTTATTAATCGGGCATTATTTATTGCATCGTTGAATGGGTCAGCGTGTGCATACATGCACATATGTGCATAAGGAAAATGTTATATATTATATAAAGAAAATAAGGATTTCTTCACGTGACTAGGTTTTCGTTAGTCATCGTGCTCCCAGTTAGTTCATCGAGTGGGAGATCGCCCTCAGCTTTCAATTATAGCACGCTGCCCACAGTTTACTTTACAGCCTTACTCCTTCCGTATGGTGTGAAATTTATATTAAGCAACATCTTAAAGGATTGTTATTCGAGGACTTTGATTTATGACTAAACTTATATTTAAATAAACGCGTGGGAATGATTTTCGTATTGCGCTATAGACACTACCGTGTTAAAACTATTGTATATAGCAGGAATGGCGAACGAGTACCCCGCGGGTCACCACGTGACCCGCGTGTGAAATTATCGAACCCGCTAGAATTTTTAAGAGCCTTCATTTAATAAAAAATAAAATGATTTTTAATCAGGTACTAATATCACTAGATGCCGCCACATCTTTAAAGAGCTAGAGTGTGATTAGGGTTATAATAGCGATAATTTTGCTTGTAAATTTTAATGTTAATAAAACTTGTAAGCCTATATAATAAACCTATGTGACCCGCCACATGGATTAATAAAAAAAAAATCAAATTTGACCCTCTTGGGAAAAAGGTTCGTCATGCCTGGTATATAGCGTTTACATATAAAAATAAGGGATAAGTTCCAATACTCCCATCCGTCACGGAGGCTCGAAAACAACCGCGTCGTCCTAAGCATTTCAAGTCAAGATATTCATCATCAATATCTAATTCTATTCTAAAAATAAAAATAGTTATTCATGATATGCTTCATTATTAGGCCTCGCCGCACGTGTCAATCGCACGTTTCACTCGCACTCGGAACATCGAACGGGATGCGAGCTAAAAAAAGTATCGCGCCCATGGCTACAGAAACTAATATTGGCTATTTTCCTTTTCATTGAAGTTTTAATCGCATATTTTATTTTATTTACATGCGTTTTGATATTTATGAAAATTTACGGATAAGAATGACATTAGTTTACGCGGTGAATAAGCATTTGTCACGCCGGTGTGACCATAGCGGTTAAAGGGTCAAAGCAAGGTCGATATTCATATTGCTATACGCATAATTAGAAATAACCAACAGTTCATATTCAATTATTTAGGCAAGTATGTACACTATCCCTCAATTTACACGATTTCTGTTTGGGGAAAAATAATTAAATGATTTTCGTATGTATGCTATGGTGTTATGATTTATTTGTGCATCTCTTACTAAAATTTATGGAAAGCGATTCTAAAACCAGGGTTTCTAAATTCAATGATAATTGAAAAAAACATACATATAGAAATATGGAATCCCTTAACAAAACTAGACAATACAACGAACGTCAATGAATAAATTGAATAAGAATTTCGTTTATTTATTGAGTTCTAGTGGGAGTGGGAAAGAATTTTTTATTTTATCTCTCCCAGTTGTATAATATTTTAAAAGATGGATTCATTGCTGTAGAGAAGAATCTATCTCTTGATTTAGGCGGTTATTTTTTTGAAACTGTCTACCGTGTAAATCGAGAGATAACTGCACAGTCAATCCTCCTATAGCATAGAGATAGGGACCGCGCTATAGAGACCCGCCTTATAGAAGGGTAGAGGCCTACAAAATTAGGGGTTTCGTTTTTAAATTAATTATATTTTGTTGTCAACCAAAGAGCATTGACCTTTATTTCAAACGGCAATGTTTTACATATTTACGAAAATATAATCTGAACTATTTAGCGTTTTGTAAAAAATGACGATCTAGAAGGTGGCACTATAGGAGGTATTACCGCACACGCCGCTCTATAATAAGAAGCGCTATTGGAGGGTTGACTATATATTCTGATTCATTGTTTTATTATATTTACTAGCAATAAAGAAAAAAACAAAAAAACGTTATAATATTACGAAACTAATATTGAAAAACAAAAATCTTTGTGGCCCGCGTCCGCCTATACAAAAGATTCGTCTAATTATTCTAATATTAATAATATTTGTCTCTATACACATACATCTATTATATATCGATTTAATTTTTAAATGATGTTCATTGAGGCCATTTTTTCTAAATTTTAATTGAGATATTACTTAGCGAATGGAATCTAGTAAGGTGTGGATAATAAATTCTATTAAAAACGGATTAGCGAGTGTTGTTTTTTGCTATTTTTTAGTGCAAGGTGGATAGGTATGCTTTTCAGGTCATCAAAACTGGTCATGTGATGAAAAGCGCATCCTTTTTAGACGCATCAAGAATGTCTAATTGGAATCGTTCATGTCCATTTTTTTTTATTATTAATATTTATATATACCGAGAAAATTCTTTAAATAATACTCAATTCAGCGACATCCCATTCACATTACAAGGCAAACTACACACATGCTTCAACATACATATCTTAAAATATTATCTAGATAATTTTATGAAAATAATATACAGATGGCGTTCGAGTTTTATTAATTCATTTTTTTATAAAACAATTTTCAGGAAGTAGCTGAACTCATCAAATCGTCGACTATTCACGGAATAGATATCCACGAGGCACACAATGCTTTCAATCGAACGAGAATAACTAAATCGACCGAGAGTCTCCGCACCTTGATCGGCTCTGACGCCATACTGATGATGTCGATACCGGCTCAATCCGAGTTATTGGCCAAATATTATGATCTCAAGAGTCTCATCAAAGCCGTTTCAATGTTTTCTGTGGAGACACATCATTTGGGTCAAGTTAAAAATACGACATACCATCCGAGCAGATTGAGCGGGATGTGGGACATGATGAACACGGTGCGTTACACATGAATCAATATAAATCAACATCAATAATATCAATATTATCATTTTTAGGATTCAATCGTTGATTTAGTCATCGGACTCGGTTTACCGGCTGCCAAGATAATTGTAACATCGCCAGCTAACGCTTTCAAGTTTACGTTAATGAATAATACTCTCAGTACGCCCGGAAGTCCGACGACAGAAGAAAACCCAATCGGTCTTAACAGAAAAGAATTGTGCGTTGAATTAAACAATGGAGAAAAATGGACGTTGGAACGGGATCAGGATCTCACAGCACCATATGCATTCAAGTCTGTATATCAGTATTGTTATATATAATTGTAATACAAATGTATTGATTGAGGCTGTGATTTATTGTAGAGATGAAAAATGGTTAGCGTTTGAAGATACTACTTCATTGGACGTGAAAGGAAAATATACTCGCATTCGCGGCTTAGCTGGTATGGGTCTTTTATCCATCGACGACGACGCAGAGACTGAATGCGGCAATAGTCTTTTACAAAGTATTCAAAAGAGTCTCGGTAGTCAATCTAGAGCACCGAGAGGGGCTGTTTTAAGGTATCGTCGTTATTCGTTATATATCCGTGTTCATATATGTTAATTATTATAAATTTTAGCTCTTTGGAAAATGAGATATTATCAGTGGCGCACTCTAGTCGACTCATCGATAGCGTTCAAGTCTCACCGTACAGAATATCTAGCGTTGTCGATGCCGATGGTGTTATACATTCAATCAGAGAAGTAAATATATTATTTTCTCAACATTTAAATCCGAGTATATTCATTTTGGCATAATATTAAATACGGATTTAAATAATTACAGGACACGAGAACAGAATTTGAATGTCAACGACAAGGATATTTCGTGCATCCGAGATCTTGTAATAGATTTTATCGATGCGTTAAATTCAATCAACTCTCTGACGAATTTACCGTTTTCGAATTCGACTGTCCTGCCGGTCTTGCCTTCGACGCAAGATACGAGGTGTGCGTATGGCCAGGAAGTCTTTCACACGGACAAGCTTGTCCCGGAAGTTCAGAAATAGCACCGGTTCCACAGACAAGATTCATTTGCCCAGAAAAGCCAGGTATTTATTTTATAACATAAATATATATCGACATTAGATATTAAATGTTATATTTGAACAGGGTATTATGCCGATCCCGCCAATTGTCGATGGTTCTTTGCGTGTCTCGATCACGGAAAGTCACCTCTCTCGGCGTACGAGTTCAGATGTCCGTTTGGACTTGGTTTCGATGAATCTAAATTGATCTGCGATTGGCCGTGGTTGGTACCTGGATGTGGAAACGTCGGCAAATATGAATCGTCAGCATACGGACACGGATCGTCAGTACTCACAGGTATAATATGATTTTATACAATTTTAAATAATATATTCAGATTTTAAATTATTATTATTGTTTTTATAAATAGGAGCATCGTCGTATATTGGATTATCGGCCGATTCCGTCAACGTAGCTGCACATCAAAGTCTCATATCCGGCGCATCTACAGATAATTTGATTGGTATTCAATCTGGATTTGGATCTCATCAAAATGGAGCATATCAAGGTATAATAAAATAAAATGATATATTAAAGGATACATTATAAATGAGATTATGTTTCAGGTAACGCAGCCGCTCAATCACAATATAAATATGAAGGAAATAACAATTATAACGGCGACGGATATAATACATATGATTCTGGAAAGTATTCGGGAGATAATAACGGATTTGGACAACAGTCTATTTTAAGTGGTTCAGCCGCTCATATTGCAGATTCATCTAATATAAATCAGGCATCAGGTATATCATCTTTCGGTGCTGGCGCTCATGGAAACAATTATAACGGTCAATCTTCAAGCAAATATACTTTGGGATCCGGCGGAATACATTCGGGAACGTTCGATAAATACGCAAATCAAAACGGTTTTATAAACAATCATCAGTCGTCATACTCTAATGGAAACGATAACAATGGAAACGGTCAATATTATAATGATTACAATGGAGAATATAAACATGACGATTCCGGTGAATACAAACACGATAATAGCGGAGATTATTATGAGAGCAGTTTGCCGTACGTGCACGTTGATTCCGGTAACGTTAAATATTCCCATACCAACGAAGGAGATAATTCAAATTCACAATACAAACAGTCTTCATTTGGATATAACGGTAATCATGGATTCGGTTTGAGCAATCAAGTCAATAGCGGATTGTACAGTGGAGATAATGCATATAATAACTATGGAGGTGTGGGATCATATCAATCCGGCACCTATGGAGGTGTAGGAACTTATCAATCCGGTACCTATGGAGGTGTAGGAACTTATCAATCTGGCGCCGATTATGGTAAATATGCTCATGGACAAAGTTATGCAAATTCATCACTCCTCAACGGCAATTATAATAATCAAAACGGTAATAACATATATGTCGATCATGCAGCATTCGATAATTCCGCTCCGAAAACATCATCGTTCTACAATGGGGCAGGTGTGAATTCATATTCCGGCTTCACGTCCACTGGTGGCGCTCACGTATTGACTGCCGGCGCTATAAATTCAGGATTGGTCGGAAAAACAACGCTCATTGATACGACACACAATAAATATGATAACAACAAGTATTCCGGTAATTTCGGTTCGACTTATTCTAATCAATATCAGGCCGTTAATGCACCGACAATATCCGGGAACAGACACGAATTCAGCTCAGCCGGCAATTTGAAATATGATAATCAAATATATGGAAATTCACAACCACATAACGTTCAGATTAATCATGAATATACAGCGCAGCCTCAAGTCCCAATAAAATATGTGCAGACGAATTCGAATGCATATTCCGGAAATGAACACGCCGGTAATAATTATGCTTATAGTCAACAGTCCACAATAAAATCAGTAACTCCAGGTCCGATCGAAACATATGTAAAGCCGAAAATATTCGTAACGCCGAGGCCGGAAATTTATAACGCTCATTCGACTATTCAACCGAGCGCCCAAATTCACACGATACATAGCACCGAATCAAATTATAAACCGTATGTAAGTTCAACGACAACTCAAATACCCATATATAAACATACTCAAGTAGAAATCGAGAGACAACCTTTGGTTGCAATTACAAATTATAACAGTCCATCCGTGCCGATCCAGCAAACGTATCATAAACAATACGAAAGCGTATCGATTGCTAATCCTAGCGTAGTATCTATTACAGATGCGCCTTCCGTATCGCATTATCCGAGTTACGTGAGCTCCACATATAAAACGCCAATAATTCCACTGAAAACGGAGTACAAAAATCCGTTGATTCATTTCAATAATGTGACGCCGATACCGACTATTGCATCTGTATCCAAATTCGTTCAACAGCCATCGTATTCGACTTATGTAAGTCAGCCGACAGTATCAACCTTCCAAAACACCGGTAATTACCAACATTCCGGTAGCTATAATGCAGCTCAACAAAATACCGTCTTCCATACACAACACAACCAACAAAACATCATTCACGAGCAACCTATTAAATATCAACAACCGATAATTGCCCAAAAAGTGGTACAACCAGTAAAAATAGCAGACACGTTCGTACACTATTCATCGACACCGCAAACATACGTAAAACAACCGTATACATCGCATCAATCGTACCAACACGTAAATATTGCACACAATAACGAAAACCAATACGTATCCGTATCATCGACGCCAAAACCGATCGTTTTTGAATCTAAAATAAATATACCGTACACTTATAAAGCACCAGAATATTTACCACCGAAGATCGAATACAGTACGCCCGCACCGATTGTGCAACAGGTTAAATTCGTTCAACCTCAACCGATAATCCAACACCAGTACGTACAACCTCAGCCGATAATTCAACAGAAGTACGTACAACCTCAACCGATAATACAACAGAAGTACGTACAACCTCAACCGATAATTCAACAGAAGTATGTACAACCAGTTAGCATTCCGGAGACATACGTCCACATATCTTCGACGCCACAGACAATTGTAAAACAGCCATATACTTCGTATCAGCAAGTTAATATTGCACACATTGACAATAATAAATACGTAAAGCCCGTGTATTCGACGCCCAAACCGGTGATATTCGAATCAAACGTTAAATCGCAAACGTATACATATAAAGCTCCGGAATATTTACCTCCCAAAATTCAGCTGAGCACGCCTGCGCCGATCGTACAGCATGTACAATATCAACCGTCCGCGTATACATCGAATCATGGCATATCGTCATCGTCGTCACATTTCCAACAAGCACATGTAGATCAAATCGATTATTCTTATAAAGCGCCTGAATATGTATCTCAGGTGTATTCAAGCACCAGTGCTCCGATAAAATATCAACAAAAAAGCACAATCCATCATTCGTATGATACACCGAAAACGGTTATTTTCCCTACTGTACAAGTGAAGCAAGAGCCGATTAAAGTTTCTTATGAAAACGTTCAAATAAATAATCCTCCGCAATATATTGCTCCTGTAATCAAGACGATACAGCCAGCAGTGGTGTCTTCGACTCCGGCTATCGTCCATTTCGAGAAAACGTTCAATTATCAACTCCCTAAAGTGCAGACATTCCAAAGCAATCAATATTCAAACATCAAATACGATAACGCACCTAAAATTCAGATCTCAACGCCGGCTCCATTCGCTTATCAAAGCTATTCCGGTGTGAATACCGATCATGCTAGTCAATCCTTCCATATCGCGTCAAATTCCGCTGAAAATTCATTCGGAATATCGTCGTCGCAAGCTTCTATCAATCATCCGCAAGATTATATTAAAATCAACACGTATCAAGCACCAACAACGCATCAAACGTATCAATCGTCTACATTTTTACCCAAAGCTGAAATTAATACCGCCGCTAAATATCAGACGTATCAATCATCGACGTACCTTCCTCCAAAAGTAAATGTGTTTGAATCAAAACTGATACAGTCGAAACCGGTTATTGCTTATAGACCGTCAACGGAGGCACCAGTCGTAGTTTCGACGTTTAAAGGACCCGATTACTTACCTCCCGTAAAAACCAAAGTTGTTTATAAACAACCAGAATACAGCGCTAAATACGAAAGCGTCACTCAATCATCGTATAAACCGTATTCCAGCACTATCGCAGTGCCGACGTATGAAGTGCCAATAAATCCAATCGAAGAATTTGAATTTAAGAAAATATCCATAGTCAATCCTCAGCCGGTTGTTTATAAAAAACCAGCGGTGGTTATTCAACAGAAGTATGAACCAAAACTTGAATATACTTCGAACGTGGGATACGAACAGTCAAATTACAATACTTACACGGATGACAGTCAGGTTAATCTGCTCGGATTCGGAACCGTAGGTCCCAACGCAGGATTGGTCCGTCCCACCGCCTCTTCCAACATCAACGTGCAAAAAATTTCCACATATGAACCGTCGATATCGTCGACGTACGCTCCAGTGCCGCAGCGGTATATAGAAGTAACTCCTCCTACAATAAAGAAAATCAGACCTAAAGTAGCCGTTGTAACAAAAGTAAACGATTTCAATCCGCTCCTCGTAAGAAAATTAGGAGCCGTGTGCAGTTGCAGATCCAACGTATTGCAACTACGCAAACCTAAACCGGATTATAGCGTCGAATATGACACCGAATACGATGATGCATCAATTAATAACGCCAACGATGATGAATGGACGTATAAATCATCGTCGATCTCGCCACCGTCGTTAAATTACGCGATACCGACGACATATTCACCGATAAAATCGACCTCCCCCGTCGTCATAAAGAAACCGAGAGTGACATTGGTGTCGTCCACGATTAATCCAATCATTGTGCAGGATTTCAACGAAGAAATCGATTATGCGCCAGTGAAATCGACGCTACAACCGATAATCGTAGCTGAAAATAATAATTACGGCCTAACCGATAATGGAGATTCGACTATACATTTTGTATCGAATATTCAACAACCGACGAGAGGAAGACCTCTTCGTGTTAAGACTAAAGCGCGTCCGGTGACCATCGCTCCTACGCTCGCTACGGTTCTGATACCCGAATATCAATCGCAATCGCTCCAAGCCATCGGCGAGACTAGACCGTTTGACCGTTACGGACCCGGCGGTCTGAGGAGCCGCGACGAAACGTTGCAAGGCAGCATCGATTGCCAACGAGTGGGTCTGTTTAGACATCCGAAGCATTGTAATAAATTCTACTCGTGTCGCTGGGACTGTACGAAGAAACGATTCACTCTGCACGTGTTCAATTGTCCCGTGCAGTTGAGTTTCGATCCAAACATGGGGGCATGCAACTGGCCAAGTCAGGGACCAGCTTGTCAAGACGATACATTGCTTCCGTAATTTAAATATAAATATTATATCGACAATAATTTATTTAAATACAAATGTCACAACATTCCGCTGAGCCTTTATAATAATTAAACGTATATTATTTATTCGATATTGTGATTTTATTCATAATATAATTTTTAAGAAAAACATATATTATTTCCTCATCTATTTCATTATAAAGGCTTACTTGCCTTTTTTAACGATGTCATTTAGCACTACGCATATAGATAGCCGAGGATACCAAATTTCTGATTGTAAAATTTATTCAATTTCTTTAATTTTTTATGTAAAATTGTATTATTGTGATATTATTGTCCGTCCATCAATTATTATGTTCTCTCTCTACATATATAAGCTCAAATTTTATTTAAATATAAATATTTTTAAATAAATTATATATATTATCATCAGAAATATGTAAATTAAATATAAAACTATGCTATATCGTTAATTAATTTCATTTGATACGATTTGAATAGAATAACATCAAAATATTGCAATATGTGTCGAGGGAATCATTAAAATAATCCCTCATTATAATTATACGTGATATGATTAATTCTTAATTTAAACCGAGATCGATTTCATAGTCAATATTAATATAAATTTTATATTTTTGTATTAATCTTCATTGCTAATAATATATATATGAAAGAAATTGATGAATTTAAGAGCTTAATATTAAAATACATTTCTGAAAAATTGAATACTCAGTCATATGATAAAAAAAAATTGTGTATAAAATACAATATAATGCCATATTATTTAGAATTATTATAATTTATATTATAAATTTAAGTTATTTATTTTTCAATTATTAAAAATTATGTATGTATTGTAAAAATCAATTTTATAATAAATAAAAATCAACATTTAATCAGCTTTTCATTTTATCGTTATAAATATACAACAGTGACATCTGTAAAATAAAATTCATATGTAAATACTATGCGTTAACGTTATCTATACATCTCGGAGATTTATCAATTGGGTTGGGCACCATATAGATAACGGTAAGCCCATCTTACTTTGCAACGTTTGAAAAAACCTGTAATACATATACACTCGCTACGTTACAGTACCGAAACAATACACGCGTACTTAGTCATTTCGGTGATGATTTATCTATCGATGATAAGATTTTAACGTTGGAAGGGGTATCACTAAAGATAACAACATTTTCACAATTTCCACAAGCATCAGTGGTGCGTGTAAATTAAAAAGAATATGAATTTGTAGTTTTGTCCGATCAAAACAAGTGTATTTTGCTGTCGAATATAAACATTCTGTTGGAACGAGCATTAAAATGGTGTCGTTACAGACCATAGGATCCGTTGTGATCAAAGTTCTCAAGCTGGCAAGTATTGATTATATCTTTTAATATAATATTTATGACGTATACTCCATTGATATACGTACATTTGCGTTTCACGCGCTGTATACCGCACAATATCGTGAAAATATATATAGATTTATGCACAAATTTTGAACGTTCAGTGTCATATGTAATAATAATTCATTTGTTTTACAAGTATGTCGGATAAAAATGTGTTATGGCCAAAATATTTTAATTTAATATTCTTTTGTTTCGTTCAAACGGAAAATATACGATTTAAATTTAACGTTTAAACACATTCATACAGTGGTGAATTATTAAGTCTTGATAATAGCCTAATCTATATTTATCAATTGATATATCAATTGGATTGAATGGTGCATGATATTTTTGTTATATTTGTTGTAAAATGTGTTGTAAATTAATTGTTTATTAATATTTAACTATTTAAAGATGATTTATTTATACTTTTTGTGAGTCATTCTCGTTAATTCGCGGTGTTGACGGTTCTATACTTAGTAAAATGATTCACGTGGGTTACCGCGAAAAGGTATATAGATTAATAAAATGAGGTCATCGTTGGGAATGCAGATAATCGTAACAATAACAACATGAGGCGTTTCGGGGTGCGGACAATTGCGAGACAATGGAAGCTCGGTTTGTAATCCAGGTCCCGATAATTGGAGCGAGTTCGTTCAACTCCATATTGGAGATTTTTAGAAATGGCAAACGAAATGAGGCATTGCAGGTAACACGTGCACTTCTTGTATGAGTCAATCGCTCCCAACACAATGCTGGAGAATGTTTTAATGGAGTCAGACGACGATAAGGAAGTCGGGTTCGCGTCGGCCCTTATCAGCTGGAACAAAGAATGTGCAATTGCTCAGGTAGAACGCTTTGTTGGACCATATGCGTCACATTTCCAATATGGAAACCATGGAAATTGCCAATGGCGAAATAGTCAAACACATTTACTTATTTAATAGCCGAGATCCCATTGATAATTCACGTCGTGTGCCATGTATACGTAATGAATTCACATGATGGCATTATGACCGATAATTGCATATGAAAAATTTAAATATCCCGCATAAGACGGTAGATTAAATTAAGCTAATACCATCATCGCTTAAGTGTCCGCCGCCTCCCGGGGTCAATTGGGGTCCAACTAATTGAGGAGGCCATAATTATGTCCGCGCTTAAATATCCTAATGAAGCGGGAACGTCTCTATAATTTGATGGGATAATAAGATCGACAATTTGTGTTGCAGGTGCTGAATTTGATTATATTAGTTCTGTATCGAACGGGATACTCCGGCCAGTTCCTCGGCATCAGCGGCCAATGGAATTTGAACGAGATGAAGCACGCCGACGCGGAAATGCTGGCCTCGGGCGTCTTCGTCGGATACTTCATCTACACATCGGTCCAGCTCATTTCGTACTGCTTCGGCGCAAAAGATCATAAAAAGTAAGCGAAGACAAAACAATCCAGATGGTTTTTACAAAAATATGCCATCGATCATTAGTTAGATTAGACGCGCGATATATTCTGATAAATAAACCGATAATTCCGAGAATGAACCGAAAAAATATTTTGTTTTTAGATGAATCATACAGATTTTGATGTAATAGTAGCATCTTTTTTCGTCATCGATGCATCATCTAGTCCAAGGAGTATGACTATGTGCGCAATAATTAGGTTTCCGGCCTAAAGAGCATTAAAAAGATAATACATACAATCTTCAAAAAAAATATATTTTGATTAAATCTTCGTTTATTTCGATTCTATGAACGTAGCTTCTATATAATTTTCTATTGTTAATTTAGATAATAAAATATAATATCTGCACTAGAT
>JAGXCT010034643.1:0-56237 GCA_022495035.1 Philopotamus ludificatus
TAACGCTTGACTACAAAATCACGCCAAAAGGCGTGAACGGCTCATAAAGTGTTAAAAAAGTTATTCGTGGAAAATCCAAATCTTTGGATCCCAAATCGGCACGACTAGGTTATTTTTATTAATATTGGTAAAACGTCAATTTTTCTATCTTCGGGAATAATATGTCGCAAGGAGTCATGTTCGCAGAATACGGAGGCCACTCTTTTCTCATTCAAAGTAGTCCGTATGAGATACAAAATGTATCTCATAGCAAAACGTCGTCCTTTTATGTTTTATGAGGTTCTGATATTATGACAGCGTTGTTTTTGTCGAAAAAAATGTTCCTCATTTTACATTATTTCTCCAATTAAAATATATACAAGAACACATGAAAGCTTTTGCCAGCCAACAATATGGCTACCAATGTCAATATACGTCAAGGTCAAATCTAAGACAACAGCCCAAACATGATACAATTAGACATACAGATTTTTTTTGACAAATTTTGGTGATATTTTTAAATGAAGAAGTATATATTTAAATAAATATTAGGTTGATCTCATGATTCTATATCGATTCTGAAAAGTGATCTTGCTGTATCTCGTAAAATTAATCATAAAACAATTTAAACTGTTAATAATTCTTAACCCTTTATAGGGCAAAGGCTGAAATTGGTTAATATATTAACCAGTCGCTTTAAGATCTATATTTCCATGAGTGCCCATAGAAATGTCAACCTTAGTACCGTAATATGTTGTCGAAAAAGTTCTTTGGATAATAGAAAAAATCCAAATTAATTAATTTGCGCTATAAAGGGTCAAACGAAAAGAAATGGAATCATACTTTAGATCTTTTAGCACAATTTATTTGAAAAAAAATCTAAAAATTTGAACGTGGAATCCTATTTACCATATCGTAAGCAATCAAGATTGCTTTTCAGTGTCGATATAAATTTAATATAAAAATTAAAGACACGGAATTCGTTGGCAATTATTGATAGAAAAGCTATTATTACCTAAATTGTATTATTTGAACACTATTTTGTTGCCCAATTATTATAAATTGCATTTGTATTGCAAAATGTGTACATCATTGTTAACGACTGCTTTGTTAATTTAACAAAAAAAAATACAATTTAAGCAACATTTATTACGGCCATTGCTCGGATAGGTAATCGATCGCCTGGAATTATTGCGAATGTACTAATTAATCATTTGAAGTTTGAAACAATCCTAATCTGCCGCGATTGTTTGTGTTTATAATCTCACGTATGTTGTGTGTTTGATATATGTTCAAGATAAAGAGATCTGTTGAGAATAATTAATGTTGAATTTATATGAATATACGGTGATGTGGCCGAGGTGTCTTAACAAGGTTCGTTGCGTTGCGTGACCATGTATTCCGAATTATTGAGCGTCCGATAACAACGTCTTTGAGAACCACTGTTGTATAAGAGGAGAAAGACGCGAATGTGTGCTGGCTGCGTCTTGTCCCGTTAGCCGGCCGCGGCGGCCCACATTTGCCCCCACCACCGCCACCTTTCTTCGCGTGGTCATCTCCAGGGCTCCGATCTTTGGCAACTGAAGTCATCGATCGTCGGATACCCACATCGTCGATTGTTTCGGGTCCCCCCGCATGCTCGAGCCGTGTAAACACACGTTGCCGGTGATTTGTGCGACCGGTGTCGCAACAATTGTTATCCAGATTAACCTCGGCGGACATTCCGAATATCGCGTTGACCTTTCGGATATTTCGATTATTTCTACGAGATTCCTTTGTGCTATCCCCCAGTCCGTCGTCGGTCGGACGCCATGAATGAGAAATTCAACGCGGCCATTAGAAAGGAGAAGTATTTAACCTACTGGCGGCCAGGATGACCGCATGCTTATTAAATTTTCTCTGGAAACATATTTTTGAATTTGAATTTAATGCCGGTTGGCATTCGCGCCTATACCGGTTTGCGGTCATCGTCTGCGATCATACCCGAAATTGTGCTAACTAAATTCATTTAGCACAATTATTGCATCACTCAAAACAACGGTATGTTAAACTTGTGCAGGTTGAAAATCGAGTAATTCCAATGCTAGAGATTCGATTTTTAATTAAGATTATTATTTTTAAATTTGCCATTGATCCCCGCGATTGCATTTGTATCAAAATACGAATGCAGAAATTTAAATTGAATAACAAACGAACGTTTATTTCAAAACAAACGAATCGGCAGCCATTTTGTATGGTGTGCATATATTCGCGGAAATGAATAAAAGGTCATAACAACTTTTTTAGTGTCCATATTTTACACGGATGCTGTATTTATGTAAATCATTGTTAATAATTTAAACTTTTTTTTTATTATTTATTGTTATATCATCATGATTATATAGGGTACAGAAAAATACAGACAATACAAGATTTATTTTGTATTTAAGTTCTTAGTTAAGTAGATGTGAGGGAAAATGATATAATGATAAAATGATATGTGATATTATTCTCTATTTGCGTCGATTTGATTAATAACGACAGCGTAGAGAAATTATAGATATCATTGAGGATATTTTAGATAATTTGGAAGCTGTTCTGAGCACTTTGATGTAAACATCATGACAGAAACTCAACTCTGATAAGAGTGTTTGAGAGTGAACCATTTTGAGTATCCAAACGTTATGGCAATCAAGTCTGAGATTGAAGAAGTTGTCACAGGAAGATCATACACGTTCTTAAATGATTCTTCACTAGTAGTACTAGGTCAGAAAAGCTTAGAAGTAGCCTGTGAATAATTTTGAGGACTATGTTATTCCTTGACTATTATGTGCGGAGTGCTGTTGAAAGCATCAGTAATGAGACTGATAATGTAATAATAAAGTTAAACATAGGAAGAGACTGTCTGGTATTTTAACTCATTGTCTACGGGGGTCGTAGATTTCACGTCAAAAACGTTTTTGTGTATGTCCGGGGCGCGCATATCACACGCTAGCCGACACGACGCGTTTGATTGGCTGTAACTTTTACAATGTTTTGTTTTTTTCAAATATTTTTTTTTGGTTAGATACTTAAAAGTTGTAGCAATACACACATTTTATTCAGACCTTGAGAAAATTTTGGGCAAATGCGGCAAGTGCATATAAAACCATCTATTCGGAATATTTTATGGCTCTTTTACAAGAAGTCGGCAATTGTTTAATATTTACTGCAAAATGAACATCGTTTAAGATTTTTTTATATTTATTACACCGTTATACTCTTTTGTTCTTTCATCAGCCGATACTATGCGCTTTGACCTTGCTGTATCTATTGTAACGTTTTGTTTTTTAACAAATATTGTCTAATCACTAGGATATTTGGTTTTATTTTTGATGAATAAACTCTTAATTAAGTCATTGTAATTGCTGCTTTTTATTCATGACATTCCTCAACATTCGGAGCTATAAAAACAGCCGTTGTGGATAATACAAATTATAGCCTATCCCAATGACTTCAACGGAAGTCTTCCAAAAAATTTGGTAACCCCTGCTATAAGATATGATTTTTTTTCATTAATTATCCAGTAAATTTTTAAGTACAAATCATTCAATTTTCATTATCTCGATTAATAAAAAGGGGGTTATAAAATCGCTTGTTTTGGCTTCCTCAGCCTGTTATCAATGTTGATGGTAGCTTCATTCTGATATATTCAGAATTTTCTTTAAATTTTTAAGATAATACCTCTTACAGAAATTTTACTTATCGATTTTCTACGCCGATTCTACTCGCACACCTTGTGTATATTTAATTGGATTCTCTGCCATCATGTGATGATTCATATCATTAATTCTTTGTACCTTATACAGATCAGGTCTGCATAGCTAATTTATATATTAATATTTTGCAATACCAATAACATATGTGGGTATGTCAAGGCGTGGGACGCAAATAAAAGATGATAAAAATCGAAACATCCGCACAATACGACCGTTGATTAATATTTCGGGAAATTCAACACTATTATCGTCCAGAGCTTTTCAACGTTGGCTGATATTTTTTTTGCCGCTCGGTAAACGATCCATGGGAAGTCAACGTTTAATTGACAGCTCCAGTCGGATTGAAATTGAGTTGAATCTCTATAGTCTTTTTTGTATCACTCTGCGTCAATGATGCCGATTTTTTTTCGTTTGTCTCTTAATGGCGGCATATTTTTTTAATTTTTTTTTATGTATTAATGTGTCAATCACTCTTGTGATGTTTGTATATCTGACATTTGTGCTTCGTCTCTCGTGCGGTTCACTTTCTCATGGTTGGATGTTTAACTGGTTTTATCGTTGTTCGAGAAGAAAACGCATTCCTTAGATCTCGTACTTTGCAAACTTATCATTAAGCCCAAGGAATGGGTAGTCGCCGTGCGCTTATTATTCGTATGCGATTTATTGTATGCGAAACACGTCGATAAATTGCGATTTTCTTGAAGAATAATCTAATGCAAGTTTCTATTTGTAAATCATTATCTTTGACCGCTCATACTATTTTTGGTATAAATTTAGACTGCGTCATTGCGGTTGCTTGGGTTTTGATTTTATCGTTCAATCACAAAACGTAATTCTACATTTTGAGGTTTTTATCTTCTGGTGTTCGTAATACTTCCAGGCAATTTAAATTTTGTATTATTTACATTGAAATGATAATGTAATGCATCGATATACCGCATTTATGTGAGAAGGAAATGGCCATATTTCATAAATTACGTATATTAAAATTTATTTATCCGGTTGTGTGTGCTCCTGGATTTACACGGTTTTACTTTAGGAAACGTATAACACGGGTTTGAGGTCAGCCTGTGTCCAAATTATGTATTTATTTTTTTAAAAACCTTGTTTAACATTGTGTCTGTGCAATCAATTTTATTTTATTGTGAAGTATGAGGCCATTAAAGCTATTACATTAACTTATGATCAAAATTCGAACATACGCAGATGTCAATTACGATCTGAAAGATCTGAATCTTGTAATATAAGTTATGAGGATGCGTTTAAATCAGAACAAAACTCGAAATTAAATAATGCCTTATAGAAATCCCGTCAGTCGTCATTGAATAAAATTGAAAAAGATTATTGTTAATTATCGTAAGATAATTAAATATACATGTGATGAAGACATATCAATTTGAAAGCAACTAGGACGAATATTTTATTCTGATCTTTTTAAAAAAGGATCGAGTTTATTTGATTGTTATTTGATTCCATCTCGGAAGATTAATCAAGCTTCAGCTATTTACGTCTTGCATAAGAATTAAATAATATTTCTTAGCGCTTTTTTTTGTTCAATTTTATGGTTTGTTACTTTCTCGACAATTTTTTCGCGAGTACGGAATCTAGAAGGAGAGAAAAAATATGTCTTAAAAAATCTCTTGATTAACTTTTACATCACGTTCGAACGTCAAAAAACTATAATCATTTAAGAGGACAGAAATAAGAAAGCATTGATGAATAGAAGATCACCTCGAACATAAATTAGTTGTAACAGATGTTACGTATATGGAAAAATTAAAACGACAATATTCGATTCTGTTGGGACGGGTGCGATATTTTTTCTCGCTCGCATCCTGTACGATATGTTAGTGCGAGTGAAAGCGTACCTATGACTTTCTGCCAATAAAGAAAAACACTCGCATTTCATTTTTATGCGATAGATTTAAATGATATAATGCATAAATGTTGAAAACCACTGCACTAGAGTAAATTCGCGATTATCCGGTATAACCATGAGAGAGGGAGGCCACACGAAAAATCGGATATAGACCCAGTTCTGTTTTTATACGTTCCATAGAAAACCGCGTAAAAAATATTCCATAGAAAAATGAGAGATAGGTTACATGAGTTTATAAAACCGCATGAAACTGAATCAATGACATGAAAATCCCATTAAAAAGTCTATGAAAATGCATAATATTTTGTTAGAAACACTTTTATCTTTACATATCCCAAGTATCGTTACTATATATATATTGCTAGGTATGATTTATGAACTGGTTCGAAATCACCATCATCACTAGAAGAGATAGTCAGTACATCAGATCTACTTGTTAAAGGAAAAGCTTCCTCACAAATAGATTTAGCATTAACTTCTCGTTACATTTTGACTTTATACCTTTACAAATTCGAGATGATGATTTCACCATTATTTTATGGAGTTCATGATATGCAGATTTTAAGGCTCGCATTGAAATTTGACAGCTCTTTCAACATCTTGATCATTAACAAGGAAAATATATTCTAGGTTATTGCAAAGGTGACCTTCTCGGATTGCATTTGCAGTGAGAAGGGCAAGATTTTCTTCCACTTCACAATCGTCAAACAAGTTATTCAATAATATTATCATCTTTAAAGGTATATCCTTAAATAATTCATTCATTGAAAATAGGCATCAAAATCTTTTCCATCAGTTTTATGTGCCAACGCAATGAATTCCGCTGATAATGTTTGTGCTGTTTTTCTGCAAGAATTTAAGATTTGTAATCTTATTTCGGATATAGCAGATACGTCAGATAGCAGATATATCGGATACATGATTTAAACAGTCTAAAATTGAATATTTTCTCCAAACTTGGGAATGGCGCGCACGTCACTCGCAAGTCCCCATAAAAACAGACATTTGTCTTCATTTTATTTTGTTTTCAATAATTATTATACACATTGAATGGTTATATTTGAATCCTCATTGTTCGATGTACTTCAATAAAATATCAACAAAAGTCAGTAAAGTATTGTGACTAATGCAATTGATCCTTTCTTCTTCACTTGCATCCTCATTCACTTTCTCTTGCATTTGAATGAGATAATAATATCCGCTTCACTCATACATTAAGAACCCGGATGACATGAATCTATTAGTACATTTTAGTTGCATATTTATTATGAATTATTCTAAGATAGATAGATAAATAAATTATTATGGATTATTCTAAGAATGAAAATAGTTATTCATTATATGCTTCATTATTTGGTCAATATTTTGGATTTTTGTACTAATCTGTACTAATTTTGTATTAAGAACACGCCGCCGAGTTTTCACGGCACGTGTTATTAGTGCGTTTCACTCGCACTTGGCACATCGTACGGTGTGCGAGCGAGAAAAAACATCGCGCCCGTGACAACGGAAACGAATTTATAATATTTATTCAAAATTATATCAAAACTTAAGGTTTCCAATAGACTACATTTGGTACGGCTAGGTTAAATTTATATGATATGTTTATTGTATTGTCATAAAACATATTTTATTTGCAATGTTAACAATGTATCCATCGTATTCGCATATGGTATATTATTAATGTATATTTAGACAATTTTTGACGTTTAATAAAACTGTTGATATATTGCAAGTCTCTGGTGTTTGTTTATTTACATAGTGGACATCATGGGTTTTGCTTTGTCCACGCCATGATGATCCAACGCTGTTGACTCACCGTATAATGTACGAGACTTATTTCTGCAACACATCGTCATGATTCCATTTGAATACCGATTTTTTTTTACAAAAATAACACTGCAACTCTTTCACTGCTTCTTTTGAATGCACGCAACGAGCGTTCACTCACCGGCACGTACTACAATACATTTGTTTTTATTGGCCAATCGTAGCCAATGATAGTGCGTTGCATATTTTTTTTCAGCAATTTTTTTTTATTAAAACTTATGGCTTTTTGATTGCTTGTCACACACAAGATGTGTGTCTGGCGCTTTTTGCCGTGATTGGATAATGGCGTGCGAGTTTGGTATATGATTGATGACACGTTACCATTGTTGATGACAATTTGTTGCCACGTTTTTTTTTTCACCACTCGGCTAATAATTCGGCTTGATATATGTGTTAAGTCTCTAATATTATCTTAATTTTTTTGTTGAGCTTTAAGTACATTATCACGTTCCACATCAGAAAAAGTCGATTTATCATAGCAGTTTTTTTATTGGAGATTCTTGGCGCTTTTGAATGGCGTACTGCGTTTGCGTAATGACCGTGTTTCCACATTATTCGTCTTCCATTCATTACCAGCCTGGACCATATGTTGATATTGATACACTGACACCTGTCTATGACACAATGCGGTTAAATGTATCTCTTAACCCCTTGCGTACGTAGCAAATTCTTTACGTATTTTAATTGTGATTTTTATATTTTATATAGACCGATTGCATTTATTATCATAATTAAGATTAAAAATGAGATTGGTATTCTTAATTGTTTTTTAGGTTTGAATTAATTAAATTTATTATTATTTTATGTAAAAATATATATATAAAGATTGCGCAAACATAAATAGTAATAGATACATTTATTTATCCTTAGTATGTCGAATGGCATTTAATCTGCACGTCATAATTTCGATGCAATCTTCAATTTTTTGCATCTTCATGTTACAGTCTCATATTTTGTTATTGTGCGACATTAATTAATTAATATTTCCCGTTTTTTAAACGCCAATAAACCATTGGTGCTATCTTTTGGAGTTACTTTTAAAGTAGCTTAAGTCCATTTATCTTTGAATCGAGATATACAGGATTTATATTAATTTAATAAATATTGGTAACCAGTGACGGCTAGTGGGTAACTATTTAGGGGTGCTACGGAAGATAAAAAATTGAAAATTGGCTCAGTATGAAAGGCGCGGGACTGCTCCGAGTCGCAGCGCAACACAGCGCTTAGCGACAGGCCCCTTCACCCCCCTGCTGCCCCGAATCCATCTAATACATGACTTTGGTAGCGCTGACGAGCAGACAGCGCTTTTGCTTTACACCACGTGGCGTAACATTATTTCATACATATCATCTTGTTGCCCATGAGTCATTTTTTTTTAGAATTTGACGATAAGTTGCATTTTTTTTAAATGGAGACACAAAAAAATATTATTGTTAAATGTATTTAGACCATTATCAAAATAAACTGATCAATTATATAAGAACTTCTAAATATTAACGATTTTATTCTAATGCAATTCACTAATTGATCCTCAGAACATAAAATTCGGAGATTTTAGTTATTTTTTCAGACAGCACGTTCTTAATTCTACTTCTAGAAGCTTTTGCTTAAATTACTACGTTAATAAAACAATTATGAGCTTCGATTTATCTTCAAAGTGCTTCTATAAATTATCTAGAAATGATTTTTATTTATTTTCTTATTTCTTATATTCATAAAATAATGGAAAAGATTGTTATTTTCTATAAATGAGATTATTTTCAGTCTTAAAATATATGTATTCACACACAGATAACCCTCCTATAGCACCGAAATAGGTACCACGCTATTAAAGCTCGTCCTATAAAAGACTAGGCATCTATAGGAAATCCGGCATTAGGCTTTTTTAATTGTGTTTCATAAATTTAACAGAATCAATACAATAAACATTCCCTTTTTTTATTTTTTAAATATTTTGACTATATTTAAAGCAAAGGGAATTTACTTAGAAAATTTAGCGTTTTGTAGAAGGGACTCTCGCACACGCTATAGAAAAATGCTAAATAACAACAGAGAGCGCTATAGGAGGGTTGATTGCATACAAAACATTTGTTTTGTAATAATGATTTTATATTTAGGTAATCATTCTTTATTTAATTTTTTATAAGCTTTAATTAGAAAGTTTTTTAATTAAATCAAAATTTACAATTCTCATCGCAGTTTATGAGTATGAATATGATATTTTCTTTTGAGAAAAATCTTTCACACATTTTTTAACTAATAAATTATTTAAAAATCAAGAGTAAAAATAAGTAGATGTGAAAGTAAATGTTTGACGTCTTTTCGTCTCAGGCATGATTAGTTCCAATTTTTTATTTTCATACAAGTCTCAGTTTAATTGATTGATTGAACAGTTCTTCAGCAGTTTGGTCATTCGATTTTTGCATTATACAGATAATTTGTTACCCAACGTCTCGCAGTTTCCTCAACCACAACTCTATCTTAATTATTAAATTAATTTAAATCACAGTTTTCTCAAATATTTAGCAACATCTACTAATTAATAAAGATAATTAATATATTTTTCCGCCATCGCGTTCATAAATCAGCCGACGCTACAACTCTTAACCTTGCACAGATATTTAAATTGCGTATATTCTCATATGTGTAATTAATAGTATTGGATTTCTTTCGCATAATAATATGCAATTTGAATCATCGCACATCATTTGCATTGATTTCGTGGTATGTTAGACATTCGTTTAAATAAATAATCGTATTAGGTGTAAAACGTGGAATTAAAGGCTATAACCAATTACGCGAGTAAATGTTACATTATCGACTCTAATTGCATGCAATTATTATATCATCTAGTGAATGGAGAGGTATTATAAATTAAAGTTGTGTTTAAGATCAGGGGTTCTCAAGTCCGATTATGCAATAAAAATCGTGATATTTTTTTAACGGTCGTAATTATCGCCATTATTCATGCGGCATTAAGAGAAACACGTACGTTTTCGCTTAATATTTTTTTTTCGCTGAAAAATGAGAATTTTTCTATTGCAATTTAAGTATTATAGACATGTAATATGTGCATAAAACCGCACGCAACAATGATCAATGTTTTGAGTTCAAGGTATTTCACACCGTGTTCTTATTATGGCATCAATACCTATTCAAATGTGTCCGTTTTTTTTTTCTCAGTCAAAATAATTGTATCGATTATCGCAAAATTTAAACGCGCCTGCGAAATATTCCTGAGAAATTGTCTCAGTGCGAATTTTATTATCCGTGCGAAATCGCACCGCTAATATTTTCAATAGAGCATTGCTGATATTCGATACGAATTTTCAAAATACACGAAACGAATGGCCAGTGTCAATGACTTGTTTATGTCTCTCGGGCTAGTAGAAATGAATGTAAACGTTGATAATATCTGCATTATCTCGAGATATCAATGTTTGCATCTACCCAGTCGTTATCTATTCGTTCGAGGATCGTTGCTAGACATTTTAAATTGTTAACAAAAAAATTGTAATGATATACATAACATGAATTATTGGCAGATATCATCTGCATTGGCCACTTTCCCGCGTATTCCGAATATTTAAATTCAACGGTCGACGCCGTCTCTGCTCCGTATAACCGTATTGCGTAATACGATCGGCATTCGTTCCGGTCCGAGATTGTTATGGTGATTCCCAAAATTTAATTTGGATATTTATCAATTATAATAAAAGCATTATTTGATGGAGCGTGTCGTATGCGAGATGATGAGATGATTAAGTTTTATGTCGTAACATCATCCGCGCGAGATGGGGATTGATGTAATGAAATGTGGGGTGAACGGCAGTCAGAGTAATTGTCGTAATAAAAATTTATTTTAGTTTTTTTTTTGTTATTGTATCGGTGGATAGAATGGCGTTAATTATAAAATGTAATTGTTCCGGATTCGATTTGTTTCCATTTTAGATAGAATGCAATAATTATTTACGTGATGTGCATAACTAATTTACACGTTTATCTCAATGAAATCGAATATAGGAAAATTTTCATATGAAAGATATCATGAAAATCTCAATCTCACAAATGTTTTTTCATAAATATAGTAAAAAATATTTTTTTTATGAGCTTGCGAGTAAAATTATGGGTGCCTAGTCTTTTATATGGCGGGTTTTTATATCATGGTCCCTCTCATGGCGCTATAGAAAGGTTGACTGTATATACAAATAGTAGATATTTTTCAATGTATAAAATACATAGTAAAATTAATTCGAGTAATTAATTAAAATAATTTTCTTTCTGGAAAATTGTTTGTATGTAACGCATCGCGATTTTCCGATTTAAATGCAAACCTAACAGCATTTTTTTTTACCAAAATTCTTATTCATGTTGTACATGTACAGTGGAACCCCCAATTACACTACCCCGAATTACGCGCTGAGTTGAAAATTCGACGCAAATCCCCCAATTGCGCGGTCGCATTCACATACAGTCAAACGTTGGCTAGCGTCTGTGTATTCAACACGTGCCAGGCTATACGCACACATCCGGACGACTTCAACTCCCCCAATTACACGGTCCCGATTTTAGTGTTAGTGGGGGTTTAACTGTACTATTTTTTTTGTAATTCTTTGTCTGGTTAAATAATGTATTGCTAGTAAATGCATGCAAGAAATAACGATATATCGTTGTTCAGCAATCAAAGGTTATAAAAATTATTTTGATAAATAATAAGTGGTTGTTACATTACATATAATTTATAATAAAAATTAAATATTGGATGAATTATCTAATCTATTATTACATTTTTATATCAGCTGTAGGCAATCTATGGTACATATACCATTAGGTAGTAGTTTTTTTTTGGTAATTGCAGTTAGTAATTGATTTTTAAGAATAAAATATAGCTTTAAATTCATCAATATATTTCTTTAAAGGTCGATTTATCATATAAAATTATTAATCAGGGGATTATATTACGCGAAATATTGCTATAGATTGCCGATCGCTGGTAATATACCTTAGATTTATATAAAATATTTTTGGGAAGTTCTGACTATAGTTTTTTTTATAAGCCTCTTGAGTAAACGGCCGCGTATTTAATATGTTTGTATATTGAAATATTTAAATAAGAGATTTTATTTGAAAATATTATAGTAATCACTCCGATTTCTCTAACCCTTTATAGGGCGAATTAATTATTTTGGTTTTTTTTATTTTTTTTATTAACCAAAAAGCGTTCTCGACAACATATTACGTTACTAAGGTTAACATTTCTATAGGCGCTCATAGAAATATAGACGTTAAAGCGACTGGTTAATATATTAACCAATTTCAGCCTTTGTCCAATAAAGGGTTAACCCATCCGTCACGCGGGCTCGAAAACAACCGCGCCGTCCGAAGGGGGTATCTCAGAGACCCAAGCATTTGAAGTCAAGATATTTATGAATTCTTCATCAATATGTTGACTTTTTTTATAATAGTTATTGTTGGTAGATTTTTGGATTTTTTAACTAATCAATATAAATCGTAAATGACACGCGTACTCGGCGATATCTCGCCGCAGACTGAGCTCTCACCGCACGTGTCAATCTCACGGTTTCACTCGCACTCGGCATTTTGTAACGGATGTGAGCGAGGAAAAACATCGCTCCTGTGCCAACAAAATGCGAATATTGTTGTTTTTATTTTTATTTTCACAATATTATTTATAATATTTATTCTTTAGACTTTTTTAATCAGGAGATTATGAGGACAATCCTGGATCTGTCAGTATTACGCCGATTACTGGTAATATACTCTGGTTTTATTTAAAATATTTTCAAAAAAAATGCTTTTCTTTAGCTATGAGTATTTTTTTATGAGCCTCTTGAGTAAACGACGCGTTTAATTTCTTTTTTTATATGTAACTGTGAAATAATAAATTTGTTTCTATAATTTTATAGTATTCGCTCCATTTTCTTTAAACTGTGTTATGTCAAAAACGCGTTATATTCGCGGAGAAAGCAAATCACTCGCATACGAATCTCATATACGATTAAACTAAATTTTTATTTCATAAAACATGGTGTAAATTATTTTGTAATAATGTAAATTTAATTATCTATCTACTTGATATTTAAAAATAAATATTTAATAAAACTATATGATAAGGTTAATCAGAAATTGATACAAAATGTCATTACATAGATATTATGTCGATCATAACAAACATAGCATAAGAATATCAATGCAGTTACGGAATCCTATCGTTTTCTAATAATTTTTATTAAAAAAAAACTCAATTTACCACCGTGTGTCTCGTATTAATTTCCCATTTACGCCGAGTTTTCACGTAATCGCTTTTCCATACATAGCGGCCACGGTACTGCATGCACACTAGGTGCGCCATTATTACATCACAAAACCATTTAGCAATAACAAAAGCAGGAGTGTAAAAAAATACTATAATGTAATAATGATTTTTCGGCAATGTAACTAACTGTACATAATAATCTCGTTCGGAGGCCCGTGCAACTAATCCAGTTTTTCAACTTTGCATCTGACCGCATCGGATTCATTATATTTAATGTCGTTGTCATCGGCCAGATATCGTTGTTAATAACTCTTGCGTAATGAACATGAGGTGGAAGATCTATGTGATTTTTTTTTCTCGATCTATTGATTCGATGTCAAAATGTGTCTCGCGATGCAATATTGTGTTATTAATTCTGTATACGGCGAAACATCAGAATACGCCATTAATCATCGATAATGATATGTAAATATATTGAAATTTAACCAGAATTTTACTGTTATTGAGGACTGATGATGATGGATGCTGAAGAGAAAGAATGGAATTATTATTTTACTTTTCCATTAAAACAACAGGTAGCTCTAATTCTTGTGTTCGATGTCTTTTTTGTTCTTAGCAAATTATTGAGTTGTACTGTACTACTTAAATGCTCAAAAATGTATTAGACTTCTTCAGCTTCCTGCTCCTCATTATTATGATGAGCATTCAATGATCAATAATATTTTTTTTACATTAAAATATCCACATAATTGCGTCGTTACAATTATCATGTTAAGTATCATGTGAAAATTAATCTTTTTTGCATTTTTTTTAATAATGTATCATTAAATGGAGTGAGAATGTGTAAAAGAATTTTCTCTGATATTTTATTCATAATAACAAAGTCGCGGGAACTCATCTTAAATTACATGTTGAATATTTTACTGTCTTGTAAACATTTAATCTATTTACATATTATAAAAAAATATGATTTATTTAAATATACATCTATTTATCTTAATTACTGACTGATTATTTTGCGTAATTAAATTTTATAATAATACTAAGGTTAAGTAACATTTCGCCCGGTTAATCTTAGAACAGATGATAATTTAAAAGCATTCAGGATTTTTTATTAATAAAAATTATATACATTACTCAAACTCGATATTTTTTAACCCTTTCCTGCCAAAATACGATACCTAATACGTCATAATGGTGTTGATGATATCTGAAATATTTATCGTGTTCAGTGATAATGAACATTTTTTTCGAAGCGAATTTTTTTTATTATTAATAATTATATATGTTGTGATAACATTATTATATGTTAATGACTTGTGTATACGTATTTACTAATCTAAACTAGACATATATTACAAAATTTATATAGAAACACTATGGTGTCAATGCTCTCTCAATGACGTTTATTCATTCTCGCAAAAAAATATTAAAATATATTACATAAATCGTTTATGCAATTTTTCGATTCCCTTATACTAGAAGATGTAAGGTTTAGACATTAAATATATATTATTCAGAGAATGTTCTAATGATCTAAATGTGTTTATTATATACAGGAGATGCGTAAGTACTTTCTATTTCAGTTGTTTAATTTTTTCATCGGCGATTTTAGTTTTGTGGATGTGTATTGTCGTTTCAGAGAATAATTATTTTTCTATTGGATAAACTCGGACGTCCTTCCTTCAGCTTCTGATTTAATTAGTCTAATTGTTGACAATACATTTCTGTTGTTATGGTTTCGCCAGATTTTAATAATAAATATTGAATAACTCCACGCATATTTCACGGAATGCATCAAATAGCCTTTAGAAGTGTTATTCCTGGCTTTATGTTTGCTTCTTGGAAATTCATTCCTTTTTACTCTCACTATCGTAAACTATCCGTTTTTTGTCCCCGATTTAACTCTGAGGGTCTTCCTTATTTAGAGGCGTTTTGTAATCCCCTATGACCCGATTTAAATCGTCAATATCAAAATTGACATCTGTTTTCAGACAGCACTAATCCGTAAAACTCACCGATGGTTTATGGGGGCTTTGAGGTCTTGATCATAAAAACCAGCATACAGTGACGAATATCTTCTTCTCGTGCTAAAATATACAAGATTTTTTCATCGTGTCTGGACACAAACTAAACTCAAACGAAAGTACACCAATCCCTCGATTTACGCGGTAGATACGTTCCAAGAAACAAACGCGTAATCGAGACTTCAAGTTCATACAAAAATGATAGATAGGTTCCAGAAAATAAAAATCCGCGTAAATCGACTTCGAGTTCATATAAAGTAAGGGGATAGGTTCCAGAAAACCGCGTAAAACGAGGCATAAAATAAATACAATTTTATTAAGAAATAGATTTAATAAATCGACATTTAAATTTTATACCATTTCTAACGTATGAGGTATATTTAGAACTGATCAGGGATCCGGAGGTGACACTTTTTCAAACAGTTATTTCTTTTTTTTTTAATTGTACGAACAGTAGATTTATTCAGTTTGTAAAGGATGTGGAAGGATTCGTGACTTGGACCATGGCGAGCTTTTACTCTCGCCGGTGGACGAAATGCAAACACAGTTTGTATAGTTGAACACATCGACACATTTATTAAATAGAAAGAATTGTTACGCGGCAGCTGTTAGGTTATGAAGTAAGCACGTGATCGAGCGACGTCCTGGTGCGCTCTCTGTCTCGACCTCTGACAATGACGGCATCTGGCGTCGAGAGTCCAGAGTGTCGTAGAGGCACTCTTCCCTTTGATGGTCCTCGACGAGGGGCTGCCTTGGGGCTCGGAGTTGCTCGACGTAGCATGCCAGTCTGCAGTCCCAAGTCGTGGATGCTGAGGCGGAGTCTGAGAAAGGTTGGCTGATCTGGTTGGCTGCGCTGATTAGCATCGGTAGTTCGAAATAAATGGCCAAGGGAAGAGTGGGACGAGGAGAGTCTTAGAATCAAGTTCATGAGGAAGCAACGCAGGATGCGGGTTCACGCTGCAACTGCGGGCGGAGGTCTGCGCGGTAGCGTGGTAGATTGAGACGCCGCGTATTGTTGCTAAGGCACAACACGACGTTGGTCCAACACGTGGAATAACCACTGACAAGTTTATAAGTTTTAAAAGATGCAAAAAATCCTATAGACAATATTTTGACGCACCGGCACGCGCAATGGAGGAGGTTACAGAACGTCTGGTCGTTGAAGTGGGAGTAATCTGATGCAATATATGCATTTGAGTGACAATTGGCACAAAATATGTTTGAATTCTTAAAAAAAATATTGTTTTTTTCTGACCGCGTAAAAGTGGGTACCGCGTATTTCGAGGGATTGGTGTATATGAAAACATGGATTTCTTTCCGGATAACCTATCATTTGTCAATTATTAGTCGATATTTTTATGACTAAGTTAAAGAATAAAATAAGTGTAAAAAAAGTAATCCGATCGTTTTCATAGATCGTGTTATTCAAAACCGTATCAAAAAACGCTGAATTGATTACAATACACGTTAGTATGCGTGTAACTTAATCGTCTGATAGCCATTATTTTTTCATGATGTTATTCAAGATTATTATGTATTTTTTTTTTTTAGAAAGAAAATCGCAATTAAAACGACATTTTCTATTTTCGGTCGCGGAATTACATTTATCGAAAACTGGATTTATAACGTCACGATTTTGACATTATCGTTTCTATATCAGATGACACACATCGTGCCATCGCCGTCGCATGACATAACAATGTCAAATTTCTCGATTCGCCACAATTCCGTCAAATCACCTTCGGATCAGAGTGGTCATTCTATTATTGGAATTAATAACGACAGTCATCGGCATCATATGGCCCCGCACATGTCTAATGACTAATATTTGCAGTGACACATGTGTCGAGATATCCAATATCCATAATCCTAACGGGACGGTCAACACTCGGTCACACTCGTGCATCTCGATGTTATTATTATATATCGAACGAAAAAAAAAATATGCAATCGGAAACAAATGATGACATTTTGAATTTTTAAATTGATTTTTTTTTACATGCTACGGTTGGGAACAACTGATGTACGAGATTTATTGCCAGAACATGTTATTATACGTATTGATATTCCGGCAAAGGTTTTGCGGGTATGTCTATTTGCCACGCCCATTCGGAGTTCGGCACAGTTGTTTAATTATACCCAAGTCAAATATTGATCTGTTGATGAAAACCAAGTTTAAACCGATTTGTCATATTGAAATAATTTATGTAATATAATTGTTTACATATTTTCTCGAAGATAAATATTTTAAGTCAAGAAATACTTTCGTTTAACGCGGTTTATTAATATTTACAAAGATTTTTTTAATCTCTAGCCGTACCGATGCCATAAATTCTATATGTCGTAAACTTAGACACACTCCGTACCGGATATGAGCGAGATAAAACATGGCGCACGTGCAAGTGCGAGCGAGTAAAAATATCGTGCTGTGCAAGTGATGAATCCCATGCGGGAGCGGGCCTCAGTCGCGGCGGGCCGTCGCTTTGTGCGCACGTCTCTTCCGTGTCGCATTAATTAGTAGAAAAATTCCAAATTAGATCGATATTTTGGGTTTTTCTACCAATATATATCATGAATAAATATTTTTATTCATAGAATAATCCATTTTTTTTTAAAAATTAAAGTACTTATCAATTCTTTGTATCAACCCATTTTTGGGTTCATACAAAATATACTCCACTGGCCAGCGGGGCTGGTTTCGAGCCGTCATGACGGATCGGTTAACCCTTTGGTTGCCGAAATCCGATATATCGGATTTCTCTACACTAGCGAGAATTGCCGGATCCGACGGATCTAAAATCATAGTATCTAATACATTTTTACCCGTCTGAAGGGTAATTGCTTTAGGGGTAAATAACATTTTTAAACAACGCCGCCGCTACAGTATATTTATAAATTAAACAACGAATTTTTACTTTTTAATTATTCATTTAAAAATCGTGGCATTCGTGGAATGCTCGGCAACCAAAGAGTTAAGCTAGCCGTGCCTATGCCTATTTGGGATCCCAATTTTTTTATTTTTATATTTGAGATGCATGTCTCAAATTTTTTGTATTTGTCTAAAAAAATCTAAAGAATAAATACTATAAATAATCATTGATCTTTATTGTCCGCAACTGCTTAAAAATATTAAAACAACAATATTCGCTTCTGTTTGCCACGTTATACCAAATGCGAGTGAAACGCACTAGTGATACGTGCGGCGAGAGCTCAGTCTGCAGCGATGTCCCATCGCTGAGTGCGCGTGTCATTTATGCGTCATCTTGATTTGTTAAAAATACAAAATCGACCAAATTTTGTAGAATATCATGAATAATAATTTTATTTTTAGAATAATTCATTTTTTTTTATAAAAAATCATTACATTGTCTTGAAGTGCTTGGGGTCTATTTTCTATTATAAATAGACTCCCTTCGGGCGATGCGGTTGGTTTCGAGCCACCGTATTATGGGAAGGATCAGGAATTCTACTGCTAAAAATGCTTTATACGAAAATTCGAGTTCATAAAAAAGAAAATGGAAAATAATAGTTAAAACATTTAAGTTTAATATGTGACTGTTGTTTTTTTATTATTAGTTTATTATGTTTGGTAATAATAGGTTCTAAAGTTTACCATTATCAACAATTCCAACAATTCTCTATATTATAGTATATATATAACAATTAAATTTATTCTAAATTTCTTAGTTTTTGCTTAAATGGAAGAGAAGTTACAGATTTTTTGCAGTAGAAATCATGATCCATCCCACTGTGCGACGTGACGGATCGGTTAAAAACAATCTTATAAGAATGGCGTGTTGTAGAAGGGTTGCTATCAAATTGCACTTATCCTGATGTCGATTTTGCGTGACTATTTTCGCAAATATCATTTACTAATTGGATCGTTGACCTTTGATTTTTGCCGAATTAGAGTAAACACCTGATAGTTTGAGAACATGTGGCCTTGAGTCGATTCACACGTTGTCTCGGAATCGCATTGTTGCGTGTTGATGCAATTCGGACATCGGAAAATGATTTAGTGCCTTGTTGCGAATATTATAATTTAAATATTCGCTCGGGTTAGCAATTGCGAAAAAAAATGTTCTGTAACATTATCAAAATATTGAAAAATATCAATGGAAAGTCGTTTTTTTATGCCTGAATAACTGTTAATTATGCAAAATTATAAATATCTTATTGATCCTACGCATATTTATTATGCATTTCGTGTCTAACAGTACATTGAATAT
Organism: Philopotamus ludificatus; assembly: GCA_022495035.1. NCBI lineage: Eukaryota > Metazoa > Arthropoda > Insecta > Trichoptera > Philopotamidae > Philopotamus > Philopotamus ludificatus. The sequence goes on from JAGXCT010034643.1 coordinate 19,959, forward strand.
TTTTGATTTTATCTTCAAAGCTATGCGTGTAAAACTATTAAACTTTATAGGTGCGGTGTATAATGATAGTGCAGATAAGACAATGGGAATTAATTGCTTTTAACTAGTACACCATAGTTTTAATTAATAATACGTGTTAGCTTGTCAAGAGGTTATTGTATTTTGTCTCGACTTCCTATGTAATCGTCTGAGAATCTCTGATTCATTAAAAATGGGCTCAGTTCTGCAAATTGTATTGTGTTAAAGTGCATGTGTTATTATTTATTTTAACCCTGATTTAACTATAACGGGGTAACATTTGACCGAAATAAAAAGTTATTATTATTATTTATATTGCAGGTATGTAATGATGATTTAAATGTTTGTTATATTGAATACTTTTTTTAAAATCAATAGACGCTGAATTAGCATTTAATGATCTCATTGAATTGAACAAAATATGCGAGAATATGACGAGTCACTTTGTTTACAATTCAGCACATCAAGGATTCCGTATCTTTGATTTGAAAAGCTATAGATTTTATTGAAAGCATATCGATTTTGATCGCAAAATCATTGTTTATTTACACAATGGATGCTGATATCATCAAATCTCATTATGCCACATGTCTCTAAAATTATTGGCTCATGGCATTCTATTTAAAGATATGTTTTCTAAGCGTTGTATCTGAACTAAACAAATTTATATTTATGATCCTGAGGATTTTACGACCTTTCTCCAATTTTACCTCGAATTAGCAAAGAATTTGATTTGATTAGGCATGCTATTATGTCGGTAGTCTCTTCTTATCTTACGTTTCGGATCTTATGCTCTTTTATTTAGTGTCTGAGGATCCATAGAATTCTCGGCAGGCACAGTGAATAGCTATTTATTTATTTTTCATAAAGATAATGCGTGATTGGCATTACAGAATAACCTAGGTCGCCAATCACGCATAAAACATAATAGTAACGTTAAAAAAAATGACATATGTAAAAATTAAGAAAAGAAAAGAATTATAAAATATTAACGAAACGGCGATATTTAACATCAAATATATTACATTTTTTTATACTACAGTCACTAGAGTTGACTAGGGGCCAATTGAACTATGATAAATACCCAACAAAACAGTGCAAAAATATGTACATGTTGGTGTACACACATCCTTGGTGCACAAATAAATTTGGTCTCTAACGGATTTCTCACCACAGAGCCATTATACCCTGGGAAGGAAAACCCTAATCTGTTGACCAATAATCGGTCTAGCCTTGATACTTTCGCTGGGGTCGCTCGCTACTTGTCATTCGTGAATCGTTAAAAGCAGATAGCGCCTTAGAGAAGAGAACAAACGAATACCGAGACAAACCCCCTCCTACTTGCCTGGACACAGTCGAGAGGGTAAAATCCGATACCAACATGGTAGAAGATGTACTTCCAATGCCAGCAATGGCCAAGAGAGGGAAACTCTTTACAATAAACCGCATACCAAGACGGCTCGGGTCCCCGCGGAATGGACACGAAAGGGGAGCCCTCACGTCACGTGTGAAACTCAGGTTTATTTGGCCTCGACTGCCATTCTAGAGTTTGGTAAGGCCCATGCCCTCAGCGAGTGAGAGCCTTGTGGCTGGCAAATGATGATGATGATGATATCTACATAAACGGCCAAGTGGTTGAGCAGAGTAATAGCTCTGGTTATCGGGGAGTTTCTGAGAGCACCTCTCCTTATATTTAGCGGAAGTAAAAGCACACGTGAACGAGCTCGATGGTAGTGAGGTGCCCTTGTACTAAGGGGGTTATGTACTGCGCCAACCAACAACTTGAAGAAGTGATTTGCCAAATAAGTCGACCTTCTTTTCTCGAGGGTTACCTACCCCAGGCAGCCCTTGTACCCATGCGCTGGGGTATAAACTTGGGTAGAATCCAAACTCCCTCATGTAGAAATATCAAAGAAATTTCTTATGTATCTTCTATAATCTGAGGGAATTCGACGCGTCATAAAACGCCCATAATCAGGGGCGGTTCGTCCTATACACTGCGGAGCTGCAGCACCTCCAAGAAAATTGAGTAACAATATATTTGTATATTTTAAATATTTTTGTTTATTAATTACGTATCATGAATACGACAATATAAATATAATTTATATTGATTAATCTGGTTGGTGGCTATGAGGACAATGTTCTCCATGCGACGTAGTGCAAGAGCGCTGTTGCCAGCGTTGGGTATTGGACGGATGTGGACTGGAAGGGAAAGCGGAAAGGGGGTCTCGCCGCTAAGCGTCGTGTTGCGCTGCGACTTGGTGCAGTCATACTGACTCACAGGTTCTTTGACCACTTGCCGCTGAGTATTTTTATCTCATCTTATTTTTCATACATTAAATAAATATGAGCGAAATATCCTTTTTTAATTTTTAATATTCTTTTAATTCCCTTAAATATCTTATACACTGGCCGCCAGTGGTTATAATGCTTCGGTTCTTGCCAGTCGTATTCTTCTTCTGATGTTAAATATATTAAACGCTTGGATCCCGCTAATATAAAACACTAGCAATTGATCAATACTGCGTTTTTTAAGAAAACATAGATAAATAAATTTGATTTTGGACACCGGTGTCCTGTTGGGATTCGTATCGCATGCGCTTTAACTCCGTCGGCTTCTGAGATTGTTTCCCGCAAAGTAAAAAAAACAACAGTTAAAAAATTAACCCTCGTAATAACGTATTAGAGATCCACAATCAAGTTTTGGATTTATTTATCCCTAAACCAAGCTTTCGGTTTTAGAAGTTATATGTTATCCAAGCTGCTATTGAGTTTTTTTCCGAGTGTATTCCGACTTTCCATTTAGGAATCACTGTTTCATGCTATCTGCTTTGATATACTTAACAGTTATATCAAAACGGCACCGATATGTAAAAATTTCTTTAGTTCGCGGTTCAAATGCAAATTTAACAGCCCAATTTTCAGCCATATAAATATAATATGATTTTTTAAACTAAAAAGTATTTTTTAAGTTAATAATAGGTCGTCACAATATGTATAGAATTGATAATAAATATTAAACACGTGTTCGCGAATTGTCTGTACTTTTGTTTCAATGAAGTTGGCAACACTGTGTTGCTGTTGTTGAGCTGTCAGTTTGACGTCAGCATGTCTCTGCACTCTAACCTCAAACAATTATGGATAAAAGCTAATATTATACCTTTATTTAAATACAAATATTTAGTTCATGATCTGTATAACGGATTTATTTGAAATTATTCAATTATTATTTGATTTTTTATATAAAAATAACTATAATAATAATACATTTGATTAGGTTTTATATGAGTCGCCATTTTGTATAATCTGTCTGTTCCACGTTTAGTATGTCGAGATGTTATTGCGTTATTATTTAGAATATGTCAGTTCAATAAGCTCATTTAATCCGGAAATTGAGAGCATTCAGAATGTTATTGTGCATTTTCCGGTTAATTCCGGTAGCCATCGTGTTTTACGGTGTAATTTAATTTAGGTGCAACCCCGCCCTTGCGCATCATTAAAAACAGTGACTTCGGCAATATTCGATTGTCGAATTTGTCAGTCATGTTTTTCAATTTGGTAATTTTAATGCGGGCCAATTTGTGCATTTTTTTCTCGACTGTGTACAAATAGCGATCGTTTTAATTTTTTAGCACGAAAGGTGTATGTAAAAATGCATTTGTCACCACGCCTCTCGATCTTAAATGTCAAACTCGGTCTTGTCCTTCTATAATACCGTTCGCAAAGAATTCAGACGCCTTTCTCTCTATTCATGCAAAGTGTGCCAGGACTCGTTTATCAATCGATTATTTCATCCGTTTAAAATTTTTGAATGGCGGCCGCATATTCTTCGTGCCACGTATCGCGTATTTTCTTGGGTAATGAAAAATTTGCATAGAAAATGCGAAATTTGATACCTAACGATGTTTTGCAGCCGTTTTTCAATCACGTTCTACGATAATCGAGATTTATCGATTCCGCTTTGAATGGAGGATTGTTTGAATTTTGCATTCATGCATCTGAAGTAATATTTTTAATGGCTTAGGATCAAATTTCGGTTCGCATAACAATAGCGTATAAAGTAAGTCCTCGAATTACGCTATTAATTGGTCCCTGAAGTCAAAAAATCGTGTAAGTCTAGGAAAGCACAACATTTTCGGCAAAAATATGTTTTAGAGTCAAAGGATAGGTGAAAATAAATAATTCTATAAATTAATATATATACTTAAGAATGTTTTTTTATTTATTGAACATATTGCATGTAACAGAATCTACATATATTTATAGACGAACTACTTCAAGTATCGGTCCAGTGTTAATTGTCTTTTAGCCGTTTCTCTGAAAATTAATGCAGAGACATCTTAGAATGTCGATATGTTTAGCCGTTTCATTTTATTTGAAGTTTATACGGCTTGGCGATTGAAGGGTTAAATATTCATCCATCTTCGCAGTTTCAAATTGCTTGGGTTGTTCAATTAATTCTCTTCTGAAAGTCTTCTCAAGTTCCATCAATAAATCGTTGCCCATTTTCGCTGAAAGACTGTTAATCAAAGTAACGAAATCCTCTTTATCTAGATTTAAATTGAGTTATTTTATCATTTCAACAAGATCTTGAATAACTAGGTCAACTTCTTCAGTTGGTGTATTACTCTCCTCAACCAATTGTCAACTAACATCAACATCTTTAATGGTAGATTATTTTCAAAGCAGTATTACTTACCTTAACACTCAAGCACCCGCTGTTTTCAGGCAAAACTTATACCTAAACCCGCATCTTTTTATCGAACTTACGATTTTGCGTGGCTATGTAAAAAATGCTTAATAACTTTTTTCCTATTGCAGATAATTTGGTCAAAAAAGAAGTATTATACGTATAGTATACTTATATTAGATTATTAGAATATTTAGTATTTTAGACGATAAAAAACAAATAGATATCTTTATGTAGTATGTAGGTAATTTTAGCTTTGTAATAAAGGATGAGACGGGTTTTACCACATAAATATTCCAAAAAAGTTATTTTGTTGAATGGATAATCAAAAACCTAAATTCGTTACAGTCGATGTGTGTAAGTACTGGAAAGTTTTCGATCCAAATAATCTATTATTTCAAGGACAGTTTTTAACCATAAATAAAAAACATGTCATATATTTTACAAAGGGCATGCAGAGCAATGAATGAAACTGTGTCCAGTCGTAAAACTTTAAAAGAAAGCCTTTTGTAGCGTATTAGATAACATGTTTCGTGTGAACCCGCGTTTATGCGGGAGCGGGTGTTTTACCGTTTACGAAAATTTCCGCACTAACGCGGGACCGGGTCTCTGAGTGTTAATAAAAAAAAAGTGAAAAAAATTTGTCCTAAAAAATTTAAAAATCAAAGACTGACTGTAATTGTTTTGAATGGTATATATAATGTTTTATTTATTTTGCAGATGGGAATCCTGATGATTGCATCGCCAGCTGCCGGGTAGCTGCCAGAACACAACATGGAGACCACCATTGAGAGCATCGCCAACGAAGAGTTTGTCACCATAGTGTCGGTGGGCAATAATCCAGAGGTATCGAAACTGGTATCCGAAGTCCCATTCGTAACTGTGCTATCGATAGGACAACAGCACGGAGCCGAAGAAGAAGTGACTGTGTATCGACTTCCGGGCGAAAAATTAGGCTTCGGTCTCAAATTCGAAGGAGGAACCAAGTCCGCTGAATGCGTGCGCAGATTGTTTATACAGTCCTGCGCTTCAGACACTCCTGCCGGACGAGCAAAGGCGGCATGGGGTCCTTTGGATGCGGGAGATGAAATCCTATGCATAGATCGCGTTCCTGTAACCGGATTAACACGCTTAGAATGCGTACGTTGCCTGAAAGACTCGAACGTAGCCGTGAAGTTATTGATCAGGCATTTTCCGGAAGGAAAAATGAATTTAATCAATGGAAATGGCGTCACGGATGCCGATAACGTCGTGATAGAAACGGACAGATCATCTCTGCCGCCACCGGTACCTCCGCGTAAAATCCCGCGAAAGAACAACAAGGAACCATTGTTCAACTCGGACGTATACATTACCACGAACGGTACTAACAAATCAGTATCTACTCTCGAAATTAATCATAATGATAAGAAGCATCTCGACGTGATTGAAGTCAATCAAATGAGAAAAGGACCGCTCGGCAGACAATCTCCGGGCAGACCGAGAAGACCGGCGCCAGTGCACACCGCTCCACCGCCGGAAGCCCAATTCTATATCGACGTCACGAAAGAAAATGGCATCCACGTCGCAGAGTCCGAATCAGACGACACGGGAAGTTCAATCTCTACGGTGATCGACAGATTGAGCGCGTATTCGAGTTTTCCCGGTTCTGTAGAAAACAGTATACCGTCCACTCCGACGCTGGGAGCGAAGCAGATCAATATGCACGTGCTGAATGGAAAATTCGACGAGAATTTCCTCGCCGACATATCGTCGAGAGTCATCGAACATTTCAATACCAAAGATGCTGTTAAAACTAATGGCAAAATAATGGCTTCCGATATCTTCAACTTGGACCATCAAGACACGACCGTCATAACCCAAAATAATCCGGTGGTGATAACACTGAACGCCGTCAAATTAGAAGAAGTGAACAGTGACGCCAATAACAATACGAACGCTGCCAAAGTTGAAAAATCTGTGGACGTTGTCGACAATGTGAAAGTGATTGCGCCCGAAGTACCCAAACCGTTGCCTAGAAATTTAATAAAAAAGCACTTGGAACAAATCGATTTCGACGATATCAATCGGCCATATGACGACAATCTATCGCCGACTAAGCTTCAAAACATCGAAACTTGGCTCAAAGACGCGATAGGATGCAATCTGGACGAAGACACGGATAAAAAAGATGCGCCGGATGAGACTCAGAAACCGGAGGCGTTGCCCAGACTGATCGATTTCGTTCCAAAGATGAAGAACCAAGCCGAACCCGAACCGGCGGACGCCAAAGAAGTGTTCAGCGTCAAGCTGTCGATCAACGTCAACAAACAACCGGTGGTCCAGGAGGACAACGATTGGACTTACGACGGCGGCAGCTCGCCGCAACTGGAGACCATCGGCGAAGACGACGAGGACTCGCCCAACTGCCCCACATTGCCCATGTAAGTAATCAATGCCCGCCATATTTACGATCGCCTTGAAATTGTTTATGGTATGATCGCACTTACTAGAAATCATGCAATTAACTATCTAATTTATGCTAATCTCCCGGCGGCCAATTACGTCTCCGATCTCGCAACAAACGATAGTTCGAGGAACCCTTCATTTTTTTGTTGTATATTCTCCAACCGCTTCACGATCTATCGAGTTAACCTTTTGTGGAGCATCAAATTGGGCGTTATTTAGCATATTTTTTTGTTGTCTATTTCGAAAATATTTTTATTGTCGGTACGGCAGACAATAAGTCCGTGTAATGAACGTGTGAAATAGATTAACCCGTTGAGTCCGTTCCGGTAATGAATAATGCATGAGCTTTGTGCATAAATATTATGAGAGGAATGTAAATTAGTGTGGTGTGTGGAACTTGACTCGTTTTTATTCGTTCGTAATTACAGATTTGAAAAATGTCTAATGCGACAATGATTGATTTAATTATAATTGTCGAATTCAATAATTAGGACGGAGTATGATTGATCTCCTATGCTCGATTCTTAGCCCGGTAATTGAGCACAAGGAATTTTATTATTTTAGATGAAAATTGAAAATTACGTGTTTACAGTTCAGAGTACGGGAATTTTTGTCGTTTCTGTTGATCTTATGTTGATGTTTATTCTGCGATAAACACTGCAAAAAATTATAATTATAATTTTTAGACCGCGTAATTACTATGTGAGCAATCAACGCCAATTAAAAAGTTACATATATATTCGCAAAATTAAATTTTGGATTTGGTTTGCCTTTCATTTATGGTTCTGAGACGATTTACTCTTGATTTTCAGAAAATGGCGAGTAGAGTATGAAAATTTTAAATAGTGTAAATGTAGATCTGGTCTACAAGTCTACGACTGGAATACATAGAATAAAATGAAGAGAGACTATAATTAATATTCCCCAACAATTAAGACTAAGGATCTTATTTTTGTGAAAACTGAAGTTCATCACAAAGTTGGTAATCTGCTAAACTTTGTTGATTTGGTAGTTTATTTATCAATGGTTTGAGAAATACAGGCCATAAGAGTTGGGGAGTCTGATGTCATTTTCCGGTGCCGCATTAGTATGCGGTCTACCTTTAAATCGCGATCTATTGATATTTTTTTTTAGAACGCATAACACCATGCGTATTATAATATAATAAAAAATAAGATAATAAATTCAATTTGATTAGTATTATTAATTATTAGGATATACACGTCGTATGTATTTCAGGGATGCCAAAAACAAATCTTCTTCGTTCTTTATTAATGCTTTCCAATAAATGTGATCGAAGTGTGATTTAAAGAGCATCCAGTTATCTATTTTACTATGATTTCAACTACATTAACCTAGCCGTACTGATCGGGCCTATTTGGGACCCCAAGTTTTTGATTTTTCTCGAATAACTATTTTAATATAAATCCTATGTGTCATAAACTTTTTGTATTTGTCTATAAAAGTCTTAAGAATAAATATTATACATAATTATTGACCGATATTATCCGCAATTGCGAAAAAAAACAACAATATTCGCTTCTGTTGGCACGGACGAGATGTTTTTTCTCGCTCGCATCCGGTCCAATGTGTCCAGTGCGAGTGAAACCGTGTGATTGAAACGTGCGGCGAGAGCTCAGCCGCGGAATATCATTTACGCGTCATATTAATTAATTAAAAAATCTAAAATATCGACCAAATTATGAAGCATATCATGTATAACTATTTTTTTTCTTGGAATAATCCTTTTTAAATGTCAAGATATCGATGAAGAATTCATTAATTTGAAATGCTTGTGTTCTATTTTTCATTACAAGTAGATCCCCTTCGGACGACGCGGTTGTTTTCGAATCGCCGTGACGGATCGGTTAACAAATTTGGTGAAAATTATTTGAAATCAATTTAAGACGAGATATATTCTAAACTTTTAAACTTTTAAAGTATGTGTAGCTACAATTGTTCACGTGTTTGGGCTTAGGGTTTATGGAAGAACTACTACAAAACAATCGAATAAATATAGCGATTTAAAGGTAGACCGCATACGAAAGTATAAATGCTACGGTATACCCCACACTAATGCGGCACCCTTTTTCATATTTTTATTTTTGCCAGAACCAGAGGTAAAATTAATCATATATTAATAAAAGAAGGTGACGATTGCTTTTTTGAGTTAATTAGCAGACTTATGTCTGTAATTGTTCAGGATGTTTACATTTTTGATAAGCCAATAAACAAACCAATTTATCTGAGCACAATATACAATTAATAACGAAGCAGATGAGCCTTGAATGAAATAGGCGTTCAGGATTTCAAGGAAATATTATTGCAGTATTTTAATTTAATAATTAATTTATCATAATTATTTTTTCGGAAAATCATATCGATCAATGATTAATTCTGCATATTTATATATTTGAGTTTGCGCAATCGCCGATAGATGTCAGCATCCGATGCGCATATTTTTTTATTTCTGTATACAATATTATCGTTTAGAATTTTTGCACAATCTTCTTAATCGTATTATTGTGGATTAGTAATCTTATCGTAAGCAGTAAATACAAAATATATATATATCCAATTAATGCAAAGTAATCCAATTTTTATTCAGTCTGCGAATGGACTTCAATATGTAGCCGGTATTTCTTAATGATATAAATATAATATGGATAAGTGAGTTAACACAACGATCGCAAAATATTAACCTATTGCTCTTTTGATTAGTTTTATAATTATATATTTTTATTTTCAGTATTAAAGTGACGCAACAGCCTCCCAGCATCACCACCACCAGTGTCGAATCCTCGCCTCAATACTCGAGCGATGCGCCCAAATTATCTCCTGTCTCGTCGCCGCCAATCATCACCACACCGCCGCCGATTGTCATCAAAGCTCCCAAGATGATCCAGGATCTAGGTATGTATTCCGGATGACACGTCAACGACCCAGGACCGAATGCATATAATCCAGCGTCTTGTGCCACGTTCTTTGACTCCCGGTCTTATTTATAGCCAATGTTGATGGCTGATGTCTCAGTCAATGGTTCTATTGAACTTGCAGATTTCAATCCGAACATTCTGTTATGGTAAACATGATATGTGATGCTCATCGGAGCGTGTATCCCAATGTATCATCATCACATTGAACGTGTGAAATAAATCGGGAATTATTCCCGATCATTATTTTAGTACACATATTTTATACCGTTAATTTATCAATTATTTTATCTGAGTTCTAATTGATGTATTGTATAATACAATCGTTTATCATATACTTTTATATAAGCCGGTGTAATTAATTTATAAATAACGTCGATTTATTGACGCAATCGTTATCATATGCAAAATGATTGCATTGTATCGATGTTTTCTGAAAAATATTTTACGCCTAGTCAGTTATAAAATTAATTAAAATGGCGATTTTTGCTATGAGCGTGTCTCAAAAAAATTATATATGGACTTATCATTTCGTATGTGTGTACATTATACGGGCTAATCAATAACAAGTTTGACCACTGTTTGAAATTTTCCCATTATTTTAATTAACAATAAATAGTTTTGGAAGCTTCTGATCGAATCCGGTCATATCGACTCGGGTGCGAATCATCATTTATCATGCTAGCAACTAGCCAATCAGGGATCGGGTTCAGGTTCAGTTTTTTCTTTGATCAATGGGATAATTGAGAAATCACTAGTCGAAAATTCATAGATCGATGACATAATGCTATATGCTATTATACCGCGATTGAGCATCGCTGAAATCAATTATCGTAGAAGAAAATCGCGTTTTATTATGTTATTAGCATAATCGGTATAATCGAATGTATTATTGATAATTAAATATGAGTTTATCACCCGATTTAACCTTTGACTGTTAAACAACTTTCAATAAAATCTTATATTCGTCATAATGCATAATTGAAATCATGTCGTTTCAGAGCTCAATAACAATTTGAGTTATTTATTTGTATAATTGATTTAGTATAATATACAGTTTGAGTCGTTAAATTTAACGATCGCGTTCTCTGAGATTATTTCGTGTCCTCAGTAATTGTTTTCTTTTAAATCTATTTAAATATTATAATCAGCGTAACAATATTATCGGCCATTTTTTTAGTACATTATTATTATACAATGTCACCTTTTACTTTCGCTAAAGCTTTTTTTTATCAAATCTATCTAGATATTGAATAATATATATCATATTCTTTAGAAGTATAATGTATCACTTATTTTAATTTTTAATTTTTTTCTGGGTTAGAATTAATGTTTTTTTGCTCTCGTAACTTAAAAAAAATGTTGTTAGCTTTGTGTTTGGACTCAGTCACGATAATTAGTATTTATTTAAATATTTAATAATGCAGATTATAAAATATATGTGCATGGTATCTAAGAAAATGTTTAAAAAGTCATAACGTGAATTTTGATATAAATTTATATAGGTTTTGTAAAATCATCAAATTTTTGCAGAATTCATCAATATATCTATCGTCTTTTCTCTTGCAAGGTGATGCTAGTTTTAGATGACATTGCTCCACATTTTTTTTTATTTTATTTAATTAAAATAATGTATTATTTAAATCGGATATCAGATCAAACGCTATAGATGCTTTTAATTCATTTTCCCAATGATAATGAGAGTGTCTCATAGATTCGACTAAAAGTGAACAGAATGGAAAGGTTTAACGATTTGAAAGATTTTTATTCTGATATAATCGACTATTTTTTAATTTTATTAAAAATAATGGGAATAAGTAGTTGTGTTATTTATAAATGATAATTAATTTAACGTTTAAATGTTATATTAAGTATTCAAATAATTAGAAATATAATGAGTTTTAGGATTATATGATTTATTATTAAGCGGAAAGAAATGGCATTTTTTTATTGCGACAAAAAGTTTATTTAAACAAAATATATATAATATTTTCTGTTGATCTTCCTCCGCAGACTTGGCGGCTTTTTAATACCTCTTTAATGTGTTAAATTCTGGCGTTTATTTATTAAAATACGACTCTGATTGATTTTAGACTTGTTTCGTATTATTTTTTATCATGGATTTAATGTTCCATAGACTTACAAGCAGTTGCGGCTCGTGGGTAAAATTTATGAGGGTGCTGCGAAATAATATAATTTAAATATGATTAATATGCTCATATTTTATTTAAAGTATAAAAAATAGGGTGAAATAAAATTACTAATTAACAATAACGGCGAGACACCCCTCCCCCACTCCGCTACCGGCCCGCATCCATCCCATACTCGACGCTGGTAGCGTTGACAAACAGACAGCGTTCTTGTCGCGCGTAATATAAATATAAATTATATTTATATATTCGTATACATGATCATCATCATCATCATTTGCCAGCCACAAGGCTCTCACTCGCTGAGGGCATGGGCAAACTCTCGAATGGCAGTCAAGCCCAATGGAACCTGAGTCAAACACGTGTCGTGAGGGCTCCTCTTTCGTGTCCATACCGCGGGGACCCGAGCCGTCTTGGTATGCGGTTTTTTGTAAAGAGTTTCCCTCTCTTGGCCATTGCTGGCATTGGACGTACATCTTCTACCATGTTGGTATCGGATTATACCCTCTCGACTGTGTCCAGGCAAGTAGGAGGGGGTTTGTCTCAGTATTCGTTTGTTTTCTTCTCTAAGGCGTTATCTGCTTATAACAAGTCACGAGTGACAAGTAGCGAGCGACCACACACACACAGCTGGTCGCAAGTGATTAATAGCCTGTCATGATGAATCCCTTTCTTCATGGGAAAGACCCTTAGAAAGAAGGAAAGGCGAGACTAGACCGATTATTGGTTATAGATTAGGGTTTTCCTTCCCAGGGTATACTGGCTCTGTGGTGAGAAATCCGTTAGAGACCAGATTTATCTATGCACATAAGGATATGTGTACACAAATAAATATTAATATATAAAAATATATTTTTCCTCAATTTCTTCTACTATTATCATTATAAATTATTAATCTTTTATTGTTTTTTTAAGCATTCCCTTCTTTAATCTTACTAATTGGGAACAATACACATCTGCTGTAACAGCTTACCAGTTTGATTAATACATAGTGAACTATTCACAAAACGTCTCATCAAATACAGAAGGATAAACACAGGTACCAGATTCGATGAGAGTTATTATTTTTGTATACTCGGATTAGTATAAAGGTCCTACTTCTCATCCCCAATATCAATCCTTCTAAGAAACAGATCAGTTTCATATCTGGAGAGTAAACTCTCCCTGATTTTTGTTTGTTCTTTCACCCGCTTTTATCTTTAACTGTCCGCTGTCAATGATTCAAGATGTCCCCATAAGTTTCTTTTAATTTCAATCCTTCAGTCCAAATAAAAACAGCATAAAATACCACAAATTTATCTCTTCTAGATTTAGCCGTTGCATTTTTAAGGTAAAAAAATGTCAATACGAAATAATTATTATGATAAAGATGCGTTAACCGATGTGTTAACTCAACGGAAGCCTACCTAAAATAATATATGTGTAGATGTAAAATTTATCTAAGCATTTCGTAGAACTTATGGTTTGTACTAAATTGCTGATTTAAACTGTAGACTTTTTTTATTACCTGAAAGTTGTTGTTATTTATTGTTTTGACGTCTTTCGCTAGTGATAAAATAGTCACCCGCATTATCGATGGGCATACGTAGGTGATAGATAGGACAATGGATTCCGCGCGGTATTAAACGAAGCCCCTCAAGCTCTGAATGTGTGACAGGCCCACGGGTCGAGGTCGCCCAGGAGGGCACCCATTTGCAGAAATATGGGTGTTAGGAATGTGGCTAATGCAGCGGGCCTGCACGCCTCTCTAACCGCAACACCACTGTTTCCAATAATCTGGTTCATCCGAAGCAGTGCACAAGATTGAACCACCGTTAGCTTTTTTGTTAATATCTCACATTTCAGTCCATCATCATTCACAGTATCGGCTGTATTCCCACGCCGGAACGGGGCTAGAGACGTGCGATACCGGCGTGCAGAGCCGGATTACCCCGGGGGCACACGCCCAAAGGCGCTGTGAAGGGGGCAGAAAATTGAATCGCATTCGAAAACTGATCCCCCGAGCATCGCCGTCGAACTAACTGTATCGCATTTGTGTGATAATCGGCAATAAAATCTATATTCTTATAGCGATTTGTCAAAATAAACATCGCCCACCTACCAATGTGTGTTTTTGGATTATTAAAATAAATTGGCCATCGAAATCGTTCAATAAATTTCTTCGGCCATTAACAATCTATTGACCTCCAAGCCATATGGAATCCGATCATTCCTATTATTTATGTGAATATATTAACAATGATGTATATGTAATAGATTTTTCGAGGATTTTTCAATAAGGATGTGGTAAAATTTGTTATAAATTCGACAATTTCCTCAAATCTCCGAATACTGTTGACGCAAATTTTAATTACAGGTCATCGATTGCGTAATTAAATTATGTTATCATCCTTAATGCGTTTGATTGCGGTATTATTTATTTATCGTAAATTATATATGAGAATGAGTCAAAAAAAAATTCCACGTTTGGCGTGGGTTTTCCAGTGGCGGCTCGTCTATATCCACTGCGGAGCCGCAGCACCCCCAAGCAAATTGAATAATAATATATTTTTTATGTAATTATTTAGGAGACCGAATGGTAAACGTTTTTTTGCTAAAAGCATTTATTTAATAAAAAAATCTTATAATTTTTCAACTTTTTGCCAGCGTAAAGGCAGTCGTTCGATTCCCTTTTTAAAAAAATATTCCTTCATTTCTCCAACATTTTGTTTTTACCTTTTAACACTTTATGAGCCGTTCACGCCGAAAGGCGTGATGTTGTAGCCAAGCGTTATGAGCCGTTCACGCCTTTTGGCGTGATTTTGTAGCCAAGCGTTATGACACTTTCACGCCTTTTGGCGTCAGAGCCATACCCCCACTTCGTCATCAGAAAAAAACATGCCATGCACAATGTTATTCCACTATTTGATCACAGACTGGTACATTATAAAGTTATGGGAATTCTTCTAAAGGTCTTATTTTGTCTAATAATATGTGGCCCCCAGGCTAGGTTTGATTTGCGGCTCATAAAGTGTTAATGTATGCTCTAATGATCTGAAAAGGTGGTAATCCGACGACGCGAGATCCGGAGATTCTTTATTGTTAGTGATGGTCGAGGGATCGGAACAGGTACTTCTCCGGAAGAAATCTATTGTTTTTTTTCTTACAGGATTATTGTATAGTACTCACTTCTCGTCTCCAGTTATAATTCGCCGCAAAAACGGATCGACTTCATACCGAGACAAAAGAGACGCGCAGATGGTACGCCGTTAATCGAGCGCTGTCTCCGTCAATTCACGAGGAATCCATATTCCTTGCCTGTACAATTTTCTTATACGATGAAGATGATACTGAACTTAGTCTTGTATTTGATGGTTGGGGGTGGCATCGGGATAGGGGGTCTCGTTGCTAAGCGCTGTGTTGCGCTGCGACGCGGAGCAGTACCGCGCCGCCTCGGGTTTTTTGTTCACGAGTCGCCACTGGGATTTTCATTGTGTTTTTGACATTTGTTTTTCACTCTGTCCATTTGTTAAAAAGCTTTCGTATGGCTCATCAATATTTCGAATGATTTTTCAGTCCATTGTCTGGTTTTATTTTTATATCTTATCGATTATATCCTATACTTTTCCTTGATAATACGTTTCTTTTACGTCTTTTCTATTGCTTATTTCTGTAAGAATTGCATTGTTATCATTGCTGTTCACACTAAACTTCGGCTATGCAGAATGATCCATTACCAATCGTCATGCGTCAATGAGAATAATTATCGCTCGACCACATACGACAAATTGGCGATGCATAATTGCACTATGACAAGTTGCACACGAGGAAATTGTTGTTAAAAAAATGATAAAAACATCCGCGGTACACGGCCGTGCCATTTATTCTGGAAAGTGTTGTTCCGCTTGGCATTGTTGCTGACTCGGCTGACTTTGAATGGTGAGTACACTGTCGTCATGTCCATCGAGTTGCATTCCGTCTTTTGATTGACCGTTTTCGCTTTCACCTGGCGCCAAAAAAAAAAACGGCACAATCTCGGCATTCTTCGCGACGATTCAGGGCGGGCGCCGCGAGCAGATTCTGCGGCTGAAAGAGCGTACGTTGCGCCGCAACAATGGCGCCGGACCTTGCTCTCGGCGCTCGTGAGACTAATGTCGCAGATAAAGAAGCGTCGGTATTCAGATTTCCGATACTATCTAATTGGTATTGAAATAATCCTATTAAAAATCCACTTTTATTCCGAGCGAAGGAAAAAAACTTGTTCGCATTAGTTGTACGATGAACTGGGCGAGTGTGAGAACATCGCGGGCCGCTCGTTGTACCAGTTCCAGTGATTTATTTGTCGGGTATCGATTTTTATTTGTTTGCTTTTATGCGCGAATAATGGCGATAGTGCGAATAGTGCCTTCCGAATGCGCGGTGCCGTGTTGGGGTGACGTCTCGCGTTTTTTTTTGTCCGCTCTTGACAATCGATCGTATTTTATTTGGAGAAAAACTGGTGGGGTCTCGCAATGAATTATGTGACTGGAATACACGAAGCGAGGCTGGGAATGATCAAAGCCAACAGAATAATCAATGAGCGGGTGTTACTATCTCTATCGCTCGATAAATCATCAATTTATCTTGTATAAAAAATGCACGATGTAAAAAAACTGTGCATTTTACTCTTGAGATTATAATATGTAAATATTGCATGTTTGAATACCATTCGTTTGGAATGATAATGTTGCTGAAACAAGATAGGATGTGCGAATGATTCGCGACGATGTGGTTGTCGAAGAGTTTTCGGAACTGAATAATAAAAATTGATTTAAGTCGAAGATGTATCAGATATATAACACTGATTGTATATAATGATCTACATATAAGCATGTATGTATTAATATTAATCTTTTTTACGCCGTGGGCCAGACGTAATGGCCCAAAAGATTTTTTACTAAACAACTTTTAATAGGATATCAGATCAAATCCTAAAGATGATTCTTATTCAATTTCCCAATGAATTTCTCTTTTAATAAATTTGTAAAAAAATATTTAGAGTAACTCATAGATTCGACTAAAAGTGGACAGAATGGAACGGGTTAATTTATGAAAAACGGAATCTAAAACAATAAATAAACGTTTTATATGAATAAATATGTCATTCAAGAATTACGAGTAGGAGAAGAAACTGAATTTGGTTGATATTAGATTTGGGATAAACCATATTAAATCAGAAAACAATATTACAGATGGGAACGAAGGTATTGAATACATACAACCCTCCTATTGCGCTAAAATAGAGACCACGCAATAAATACCCGCCTTATAGAAGACTAAGTAACTATACGAATGTTAGAGATATTTCTTAAATTATATTTTATAAATTAAACGAAATAAATACATATTTTAAAGAATCTTTTTATATTTTTACTTTGTTGTCAACCAAAGGGCATTGGCCTTACGAAATATTTAACTTAAATATTGAAACTTTTAGCGTTTTATAATAAACGGCTATCTAGAAAGAACAGCTCTATAGCAGGGAGTCTTATAGAGGGATTGACTGCGTTTAAATAAAGATCTTCAGCACTTTACCGTAAAACTTCAAATACTAACCCCGTTTTTGTTTAACCTATCTGTCACGGCGGCTCGTAAACAACCGCGTAGTCCGAAGGGGTCTATTTATAATGGAAAATAAACCCCAAGCATGCCATGTCATGAAGAATTCATCAATATCTTGACTTTTTTTAAACAAAAAATGGATTATTCTAAGAATAATAATAGTTATTCATAATATGCTTAATTATTTAGTCGATATTATGGATTTTTTAACCAATGTGACGCGTGATTGACAAATGTCCACGACGATGTCCCATCGTAGACTCTACGTACTAGTAGAGTATAGCTATGGGTACAGTACTTTTCAATCGTACATGGCACATCGTACCGGATGCGAGCGAGAAAAAACATCGCGCTCGTGGCAATATCAGCGAATATTGTTGTTTTTTATCATTAATCAATGACCAAAGGTCATTGATTAGTTATACTATTTATTCTTTAGACTTTTTTAGGGAAATACAAAAAGATTTTGACATGTAGGATTTATATTAAAATAATTATTTCAGAAAAATCAAAAACTTGGGGTCCCTAATAGATCCCATCAGTACGGCTAGGTTATGATAATTTAAAGAATACCTCATTTTAAATGTGTCGTAACAGCCATTTCTTGTTTGAAAACCCGTGTTAAATTTATTTTCCAATATTAATGCAAACTAAGAGCATCAGCTTGAATAACTAAAAAACTTAGAGGACATTGTCGTAATGTTGATTATAGATTCACGATGACAAAGGTCTTTCGACTGCGTGGAGCGTTTAATTTTTGCATTATTGATAAAAACCGTTGATTTTTTTATATGTGCGAAATAGCAAATTGTGCGAAAGTCGAGGGTTGTATAGCTAAATCTCAAATTGATATTACACGTGTTAGATGTTCTCATGAATTGAATGAACGCATTCCTATCCCAATAACTTTTACATAAAGCTTCTAACGTGTGTGGTGAATACGCAATTGTCACGCCGGTTTGACAATAGCGGTTAAAGAGTTAAGAAAGTTACTATAGTTATCTAGTTTTTTCCCTTCTTTTCACTCTTTTAATTTGTTAAAATCGTTAGTTGGTTGATAAGGATTTAGCGACATACCAAAAACATTTTGACTTTATTTTAAATATACAAATATATTACTAATTTATTTAATTATTAGGATAATAAATTAAAAAATGTATAACACATAGCTTATTTATAAATAAAATTGTCTTCGGAATGTAGTCACCAATTATTTTCGGTTTATTATGGATTTCTTTATCTTGCACCCATAAAACCTTGATTTTTATTAGTAAAATAAAAATGCATTGATGCAATTGTGCTACATATATGAAACTCGTCATGCACTCAAGGTTTATTACAGCGAAGCCCTGTATTGAATCAGGCATCCAAATCCATCGTTTATATAAATATTTATTTAACGATAACAATATAATGAAATAAATCATATTCACATAATAGTTATAATATATTAAAATCAAACTTCACGTCAATTTAAAGATGACAAAGACGGACTGACATCTCGCGGATTTTCCACGAAGCATAAAAATAACAATGCATTTTCTCCGCGTTTTTTTTCCTTCGAAATAAAATGCCGCGCCAAATTTCATTCAGCACCAGACGCGAAAAAAATCTCGAATGCCATCGTGTTTATGAATGCAATTTAGTAGTTCGACTTGATTGTCTCGAACAGGTTTAGTCACTGAAAAGGCAAAAGTCACATTTCGATGTTGTAACAACAAGAGCAAACAAAAAAATATGACGGTCAATGCCATTTGTCACAGCAGCCAATAATTAATGCGGCTCTCGAATCGGCCGCTGAAATTTAATTAATCGTACGTGTTGAGGCAACATTTTTTTTTCGCAACCTTTAATTGGGATGTAACTTTATTTGATCAAAATGAATCATTTACATCGACGCTAATTGGACCGATCGAATGTGTGATGAATGCGACTAATTAACTCAATTTAAATCACATGTGTTTGATAACAATACGATCTTTTCAACGGATACACGTACCACCATCCATCTAATAATCGTAACATACGTATTAAATGAGATTTAACGCTAATTGTTTATCAGTTCTTATCAGATGAATGATGCAAATGTGAATATCGCAATCAGATGCTTATCTCTCATAGTTTTTTTTTTAGTTATTCATTTTCCAGGTATTGTTTGAAACGTATAATCTTATATAATTTTTTTATTCTTCGAATCGACATTTACTCGCTTCATTTCCTTTTCCGGTGATACACATTTTTTTTTCAGTACCAACGTGAAGCGTATTGAGACAGAAATCTATTTCACGGTTTGATATTTTGGTCAATATTTTTATTGGCCGTTTCCCGTACTGTGAGAAAATGTGTATTATTTAAATTAATTCTCATGAATATTTCTGGTACATGGCTGGCAATTGATTTATGTGCATAAAACATCGATTTTATTGCCATGACTTTTACTCAGAGTTTTGCGAAGATTCGGCAGAATACATATTTAATTTAATTTTAACTGCATTTAACCTATCTATCACAAGTCATCAGATGACCATAGTAATAAAATTGCGGTGTCTTGAGATTATTTTGTTAGTCAATATTATATGATGTATTTAATTTCCGTGTTTATCCCGGAAAACTGCCGGGAAAGGTCATCGCATTAAATCAGCTCATATCTTGGCAATAATTTTATATATTAATATGTATGCAAAATATATTAATGATCTCATTTTATTACAATCACTGTTAACTAATTATTGTTAAACTGTTTAATTTAATTAAATCTTTATTGTATATACTTAAATTAAATGATGAAATACCAATTTTTATTTGGATTATTGGTATCAGAAGTTCATTTTGGAGGAATTGATCACAAATATTCTTGTCTTCAGTCAGTAATGCTGTCTTCAACTGTCGCGAGTGAATAAAATATTAACGAGATTTTTTCTTCGAAGGCCAGGAGAGATTGCGAGGCGGACGGCTGTCTAGACTCCTTCACTAACCTTGTTACATCTTCTTCGGTTGTTGCCAAAGCCACAAGTAAAGCATGAAGTCCCCTTTTCGGTTGTGTAACATATGTATAGTACCACTATCTACTATATCTCGGAATTATGAATCAGAAAAGCGTAGAGTGGTGATTGAAAATAGATACAGTCTATTTATAAATAGTATTTCTACAATTGATTTTTAAATTATGAGAGATTTTTGAAGAAAACGGGCAATTGACCATTTGTTTGAGTGAGTTGTTGGGTTTTTATTATTATTTTATGACGAGGTGTGGTGAGGCTAGATAAGATTTCGGGATTTGTGAAGGGATTAGAGCTAATTGTACTAAAAGACGTCGTCAATTGATTAGAAATGTCCATATCTCAAATGAAATTTTAAGAATTAAGATCGTTGCCACGTAGTTTGATAAAAAAATTCGCGAAATTTTATTTTATCTTATTTTTATTCAATTAAATATTCTTCGTTCAGATACAGATCACTCATTTGTGCCAATGCCACAATTTTCACAACTATAAAATAGCCGAGCTTACTATAAAAGATATAAAATATTTTCAACAGCTAGCAATAAAGTAAGGATCTATGCTAGCAATGAGAGGGTACGTTAGGTTACGTCAGGGTCAAATGTAATAACATAAAAAGATAATGAGATGAACAGGGCGTCGAATTGTTATTTTTCAGTTCGGGTTTCATTCCGTTTTAACTAAATATATATACAGTAAACCCTCCTATAACGTACGTTCCTATAACGTCCCCCCCCCTATAACGTTTGCGAAAGTTTTTTCCTATAACGTACATATTTTAAAACGCTAAATAGAATTTTCATAAAAATATTTTATAATTTTATAAAATTAACGAATAAAATGTCGCGTTGATCTTCCCTGCCCGAAAGTTGCGGAAAGATTACGTCAGTCAAAATACGAAAGGATATCGCCCATCGCTTGAGTCAAGTCATTTCCGCTGACAACAAGTGAAAATGTAAAAAAAAAAGAAAAATTAAAATGTTTGATGCACTTATTTCCTTCAAATCAAAAAATAAAATTAATCTCCTGTAACGTAGAACCTATCTTGACGTTATAGGGGGGTTTACTGTATCAGTTCGTTTCTTGTTTTAGTTCCGAATATATCGGTTTTTACAATTCTTAGCTCACCTCCGAAAGTTTATGATTTTTCTCGAATAACTCTTTTAATATAGATCCTACATGTCATAAACTTTTTGTATTTGTCTAAAAAAGTCTAAAGAATAAATATTATAAATAATCATTGTCGTGTATTGTCTGCAATTGCGAAAAAAAAAAAACAATATTCCCTTCTGTTGCTACGGGCGCAATGTTTTTTCTCGCTCGCATCCATTTCGATGTCGCGAATGCAAGTGAAACTGTACTTTGACACGTCCGGCGATAGCTCAGTCGGCGACGAGTGCTTAGTCTGCGGCGGGACATCGCCGAATGCGCTTGTCATTTACGCGATATATAATTAAAAATCCAAAATATCAACCAGACTATGAAGCATATCATGAATCATATTTTTTTTTTAAATGTCAAGATATTGATTGGTTGAGGTATCTGAGATACTCCCTTTGAAAGACCCGGTTGTTTTCGAGCCGCGTGACGGATGTTATAACAAATATCCGAAAAATCCGTTACTTTTTAAATTGAATCGGAACGAAATCCAAAATAAATAACGGTTCGAAACCCCATGGACGATACGGCTCTTGAAATTAAAAAGCCACATATCTTTTTTACTCTGTCGTTTAAATTTTGATTCATTGTAGAACATCAGAGTTAGGTTTTAACCCTTTAAGTGCGCTATGCTGATATGAAGGCTATAGAAAAAGTTCCAAAATATATTTATTTACCTTGAACATAATGAAAAATATTGAAGCGTGGTAACATATTATAATTACAGTTAGTTTTATGATATAAGCGGGGTTGTGTTCCCTCATCGTGGACGTAAGTCCAAACGAGCGTAAGTCGAATTTCATACAAAAAATAGATATAATTCGAGATTAACTTGTTAAGCATATTACAGTGCTTCCCAATTACTTTCATGTCACGGCCCCCTAAATCTGAAAGAATTAATTTCCGCCCCCCGCCCAAAAAAAAATATTTTATAGTTTTATTAAGATTATTTGCCAATAATATTATTACAATTATAATACACCTATCCCTCGATTTACACGGTAGATAGGTTCCTGAGAAAAAAGTGTAAATCGAAATTGTATATTTTTCAATGTAAAACCGTATAAATCCAAAAGTACACAAAAAACGCATAATTTAATTGTTTTTTTTAAATACATAAATAACACAAAATTATTCTTTAAAATAAAATTATATTCTTTTATTAATTAAACCCTTTTTTCCAAAATAACCTTTACTCTTCAGCATTGAAAACGGTAGGTACCAGGGTGTGTAAAATTTCAAGCAAAATTTTGTTGGATATTCTTGCGCTGCATCTATATGTCGCCAGATGCCAGTTCACCTATGTAGAGAGTGTCTTGATTTGAATCTTTCGAACCAAGGCTTGCGCAAAAGCCTGCTTCTTTTCAGATAAAGAGGATGGTAACTTCTCTTTAATTTTCGTAAATCCGCAATGCTTTATTTGTAATGGCGTTGGTATCAGTGGCATCCGTTTTTTGTGTTTGGTCCTCTATCCAAATCATTATGGCCTTCTCTATGTTTTCCATTGCAATATTTCTGATATATGAAGTTGTGCTCGTATTCGTAGTGTTAGCTGCTACACTCTTTCTAATTGAGTCTTTATTTTTTTTAAGGTTCTTATTGTAGCTTCATTTATGCTATATAATCTAGCAACATCTATTACTCTTTCTCCATTTTCAAATCAAGGATGAACGCCGAATGGCGGAAAGAGACATACCTACAGTGGAATGCACACCTACAGTGGAATGCACCCACAGTGGAATGCACACCTACAGTGGAATGCACACCTACAGTGGAATGCATACCTACAGTGGGCGCGAAAACGTGTAAAAAAAGTTCCGTGTAAATCGAGGGATAGGTGTACACATATTTTTTCGCGGCCCCCGCGAGGAATCCTGCGACCCCCCAAAGGGCATATTACACAATAATATTGATTACTACTACTTCTACTTCCTCGTCTGTATTGAAATTTTGTTCGTTCTTCATTCTGATATATTTTTATTGCGTTATAGTTGTTCTAATTTTTCCACAATTCTTTCAATGCCTGATCTTTTTCTGTTCCTGCAATTGCTTGAGCAAAAATGATTAAAAAACCATCATGAAAACTGAATAAAACGGAATTTTCTATGTGCCGCAACTAAGTGGATAATAGGAAAAGTATTGTTTTTTCGCATTATTCATGATTCATTTGGAACCTTTGATACATCATATCTTCGAATAATGCAATATCATATATACGTGGCAATATATTTTTTGGCACAGCCATCCCGACACGATTCTGCGGTCGCATACATACATGGGCAATATCATGGCAGTGTCATCGAACCAAATGTAAATCTTGCACGAATATCCGTGTGGCCATATAACATTACAGCGCGTGTTTATTTATCGGTTTGCTGGCAAATATTTATTGTGACAAATATTTTCGCGGCGTTATTAATCCGTTGGTTATATGAGGTCAGCCCGCTCCTCGCGAAAAGGCGACCAGTTTCCAAGGATAACTGTTGCGAAATCTCGTTCTCTTTTGTGTGTGCGTCTCCACTCCTGTTTATCGCCTCGCCCCGACCCCGAAACCATTATTCCAATGGGTTTATCTGCAATTTATATGCATTATTTATTTTATTTTACGACAGTGCAGTATCGGCGATGATAACCGCATTTGTTTATTGCATCACGCGGGATGATAACGGCCGCCGAAGATTAAATAGAGTCATTCGATTTAATTTGCGCGAACGAAATTATTTTATTATTGTGTAATATACATTTTTTTTCTATATAATAATAAATATTTTAGTATTGTTTTTCAGTGTTTTTTTTATCGTCTCTCTATCTGAGATCGAACCAAATGAAAATGAATGATGATGCAAAAAACCACGGAATTTTCGTGTAGGCGCATATTTATCTTAATTACAAGAAATGAATTTATATTTAGAATATATCAATCGATTTTATCCCCATATTAAAATTCCCACGCCCGGCCATTATATTTATATATGATATTTTTTATTCGCATATAAATATATTTTGCACACATGACCTGTTATGTGTGTAATAAAATTAGCATTATATTCAGAATTATGTGTATATTTGTTTTCCTCAAGCACATCGTTGCCCTACTGACTAAAACGCCGCCTGTAAATATGCACGGTAATACTGCAAGGTCTTTCCATTGTGATTCAAGGTCGTAATTTTTGCAAATTACACGTTCGCATCGCGGATACATTACCGGAAGTCTCATGTGAAATTATGCAAATTTCCAGAAGAAAGTATGATCGATGGCGTATTGCAATTCGGCTATAATTCATATAATATGAAAATGACCCTAAAATTTTACTACGATCTGTACAATCATAATGTATATACTTATTGTTCTCGTTTTCATATTGGCAATATATAAATTTATTGCCCAAAAATACTAAAATGATTGATGGATGTTTTTTTGATATCTATTGTATTTTAAAAAAAAATAATCGCGATTTAATTACATAGTAGTCATAATTTAAGCATAATTATATTTTTTTTTGTTAAACAAAAATGGAACCCGAGTAAACATAGAATCTATGAATTTGCGCATTATAAAAAGAATAATTTTGTGATATTACAATCAACCCTTCGATTGCGCTTCCTGCTATAAAGCGGGGTATGCGCAAGTCCCTCTTATAGTGTAATAATACAATTAAAAAAATCTAACCCTAAATTTTGTATGGGTGTCTATTCTTCTATAGGGCGGGCTTCTGTGCCGTAGTCCCTATTTCGAGGGTATAGGGGGGTTGACTATTATTTTTGAGTTATTATAAGTTGAAATTAGATAAAAGTACATACAAATTTTTAAATCTGATTAAAATAAAGCTTCGAACCGTTATTTTTATCGATTTTTTATAGATTTCATTCCGAAACAAAAAGTTTTTGTACGATTTTCGGTTCACCTGCGATTGATTATTTTTTTAATGTTTTAATTTAATACATTTAATTACTTCTTTTATAATAATCATGCTATTAATACATGGATTGATAAAATAATATAAATAAAAATATAATAATTAATTTGTTGAACGAAATAAAATACACTCAACCCAAAAAATCCTATAACGTTTCCTGTAAATCGCTTCTACAAAATTCTAATATTTTTAAGGTCGATTCAGATATTTTGTAAATCCATAAAATACATTGCCGAGCGAAATAAGGGTTTATGCTCTTTGGTTGACAAGGATTTTTTTTAAAAAACAGCGATTTAAAAGAAACGCTATAGGAGGGCTGACTCCACTATATTCAAGTACACAGGATTTTTAAGAATATAGTCAAATATAAAATATAATAGTCAAATATTTTCCATCCATGGAACAAAATTCCTTTATTTAGCTCGGCGATGTATTATAAATCTACGAAATATTTAAATTGACCTTAAAAATATTAGAATTTTGTAGAAAACAGCAGTATACAAGAAACGTTATAGGAGGGTTGATTGTACAATGAAACCATTTTTACGTGCCCGGGATTCACGTTTTCCCGATATTTGTGTTCAATTTTTACAATCCCGTTTTATTTTACTACCCCGAATCTACGTTTTCACTTTAATTACGTTTTTTTTATCAGTCCCTTCAATCACGTAAAATCAGGGTTTCACTGTACAGTAATCCCCCCAATCACGCTTTTTACTGTTTTTTTGCGAAACACCCGTAACCCTAAATTAGGTATGTGCTTCATTATCCCGATATCGCGTTGTTCTAATAACGCGATCCTAACATTGGCGTTATCGGGGGGATTACTGTATATGTCTATTGATTAAATATTATGTATACGAAAATTATTTTCATTTAGATTTGGATAAAATAAGCCCTAATGTGTATTTTAGAGCAAAAATAACAATAATTTCAAGGAAACGCGGTGTTTAATTAAATAAAAAAAAGGAGAAAGGTAGATATATTTATCGTGTTATTTTAAAACTGTGTTAAAGATTTTTGTTTAAAATTTTGCGTGAAAATCTTATAAATAATGGGATTGACAATCCCTGCTTTCAGGGATTAATGTATTGTGTGAATTCCGATAGGTTCCAATCATTATATTGCGGCATTCAAACCATCACAATAGTCATCGTCTGTAATGCAACGGAGCCTATTCTCCCTGGCGATCCTCGGCAGGTAGGGATCATCATCGACGCTCCATTAACGTTAACAACGTACAAGAAAAAATATCGCCGCACCGAAAGAGATTAAAATTGCGACGCGCACCGGCATTTCCCGCAGGATCATCGCAATTAATCGCGCGCCAATAGGGTTGTTGATCGCGCGCAGATATGCGGCTCAGTCGAAGGGTTAATAACGGAAACGGCGAGATGATGCCGCAAGGTGGGGGCCTCGGCCAAGGGCGTTCACTCGGGCCCCGCCGCCCCCCTCCACCCGGCCGCCGCGCCGCCAGTGAAAATAAAACTGGTCAGTCCCCGCGCGGACCCGCGACTCGCGAATCGCCTCCTGTGCGCTACCATGCACACACACACACCCTAGATGGATGTCGCCATTTTACACAAGAAAATGGCGATCAACCCCATCACAGGTAGCGCCTACGGTCGTTAGCTCGGCGAGCTACTTTCGTCTCCCAGCTCTACGTTTGTCGCCGCACGCCGCCGCTTTTCGCCAGTGTGCTATACCGGTGCATTTTTTAAATCACACCCCCCCTTGCGCGTTCGCGAATCCGTTCTTTATCAGGGACGGCAACCCCGAGTGCTATTTATAATGCGACCGGTTCTTGCGCGAACGGATCTGCAATGTGTGTGCGATTGTGCCGGTGATATACATATTCAAATTGGATTATGTCTCGCGGGACAATAATGCAGGATTTACTTGTGTGTCGCGAATTCTGCAGTGCATTCTAGAGTGAAACGGAAGAACTGCATCTCGCGTTGTCGCGAAACCTTACGCCACATACAAAGGAAGCAGATCCGAACAAAACAAACTAGATTCTCCGGCCACCGGAGCTAGTTTATTGGAATGCTATCCTAGCGAGCGATTTTAACAATCGTGCAAAAATGGAACGCTAATATACCAGACGCAATTAAACAATAAAAAAACGGTCATATATTTTTTTGTTAGATTTAGCATATGTTAATATCGCTAAAACCCGATGAATATTTTAATAAATATTTTTTGTAGTATGCGTATATTTTTTTTGTATGCGACACATGCGACTGCATTCTTCGGCCCGCTATATATTTATATGTATACGCAAATTTCGCAAAGGTGAGAATTGCGAATATGTGTACATATATTGTTGTTTAAAACCCAAAGATATGTGTGGGTCTCTGAACTGCAATGGATCCGGTTTGAGGGTCTGTCCTGCTGGATATTTGCCTGATGCCGCAACCGTTGTCACATAACCGCCGTGTATTGTCGATGCGATAATCCTCCGTGATAAATTAATGGAATTCCTCGGTGGCCGTGATCCGGCCGGATCGAACAATTCGAACGCCAGGTATTTCTAAAAAAAATGCGAAAATCGTTTCCGCATTTTTTCCGATTGTTATTAGTCGATTTTTTCATCGGATGTCGATAAATTGATATTAATTGCAATTATGTCAGCTTTCCAGCGGCGGCGGCGGCGGTTGATTTCTCTCAATGCGAAATTCGGCATTCTTGTACGTAATTATTTATGACAATGCGAATTTTTCGATTGTCAATGCAACAACATTTTAATATTTTTAAACATGAGTAATTATTTCGAGTGTGAATCGCGCAAAAATATAAACCGGCGGTGATTCGATTCGAATTAAACAATTTCGCAGAAATTTCTATTTTTTTATCGAGTAAATTTGATAACGATTTGTTTCTATTTTCAGAATCTGAAGAATCCGGAGTCACGGTGGTCGTGACGCGAGGGCCTCGATCGCCTCCCGATGGACGCGAAAATCCTGCCATCCACCAGGACATCCCGCCGCCGTTCCCCAACAATCCGCCGCCTAAACTCCAAATCTCTCAAGACAATATGAACATGAAAAAACCTACGAGTAATTACGCAAAAGAAAGCGTGTTTTCGGAACAATTCCAGCGTACCATATCGTATGAACCCATCAAAATGAAATCAAACACAAAAACGTACGGAAGAGGAAAGGATGCCAAAAGCGAAGGAAGCGTTCGAGATAAAATAGCGATGTTTTCATCGCAAAAGGACATCGTGAATAACTCCCCTCAAAAGATGAACACGTTAACGAAAGCAGACCCCAAACATAACACGACGCAGAATCGACTCTCCGGATATTACAGCGATTCGCTCTCAAAGTCATACGAAAGCTTGTTAGACAATGCGCCGACAATGAGGAGAGCGATACCTGATCTGCCCAAGACGAACGTGGAGCGATTGACCAACGGTTCATCGAACAATGTCAGTGACAATCGTGTTATAAAAACAGTGCCATCGTACACAAAGTCCACATACGATAACAAGAAGTACGCGGAGGACGCGGACGTCGTAAAAATCACGCCATTCATCACCAGAGACATACAGACGTGTGCTAAAAATGAATCACACAAATCAACAATCGATTACCTCATTGAACAAAGACGTAAATCCATGACGAAATTGCGAGGACTAGTCATTCCTGATTCACCGTGCATTTCAGACCTGCCCGAGATCAGGAGCAAGGATTCGTTGAAAATCCTATCGTCGTCCATCCTCGACAGATCCAGCACGCTGGACAGATCGCCGACCAAAAAATCCATGTCGCCGTCCAATCTCTCGTCCATGTGGGACACGCAGCCCATCCTCAACAACGTGCCCAAATATTCTCCGGCTTTCAAAAGAAAACCGCTACAAGTGTACGGACCCAAGACTACGACCACGAACGTGATTTCTAAATCTGGCATTAACAATCTAGATAAGGAAAATAAATTAGAACGCATAACACCGTGTGTGATTAATAATGTTCCATCTAAACCGCCTAGAATCGCGCTAGAGAATAAACGGAATATCGATCAATTAGATAAGAAAACCCATACATTACCCATCAATTATAGAGGAAGTTCGCTAATCAATCACAATATCAACAGTTCGCAACAACCACTTAAGGCCAAGAGACAAGATTTGTTTTCCTCGATGGATACGGTCGATAACGCGAATTTGAAGATTTTCAAAGCGTTTTCTGATAACGCCGATAGCGACAATGACTCAGCCGTCAGCTCCACCCAATCCAGTTATTTATCTACTGTATCATCGCCGACTCCCTCCTTGAACACGGTGGACAACACGGAATCGGACTGCTCTAGTCAATCCACCTTATCCAGGGGTCTGAACAACGTCAAAGTGACCAACGGCCTGAACAGCATGTATCTGGAGAACGGCAAGCGAAACGTCTGCAGATCGCTATCGTCGGACACGAGCACTTCTGTCGGCTCCTCTAATAGTAGCACGCTGACGTCCGGCTCCCAGGCCAGCTGCAGCTCGGCCGGCAGTTCAAACGCGGACAGCGGCCATCGGATCTTGAAGCCGCGCAGCATCGAAGCCATTAACAGAAAGAACATTCTGGCGTCGGCAAAGTGCAGAAGCGGCAAGGATAACAAATTCGGCTCGCCGCTAATCGAGCGCAAATTCTCCGACGATAGCACCGTGGAGAGCACGGACGAGGGCGAGATCACAAAAAAGCCGCAATTCATCCCCAAGGACCACCAGTTCAACGGCAACGGCGACGTCGTCAAATACCACACCATCAACAACAGTTCTCTGCCCGCGTACAGCGATGCTTTGGTGAAGGTGGCGTTCACGACTCTGGTTGAGGACAAATGCTCTTTGAACAGCACGTACAGCGACACTGGTTCGGACAGCGATTGCGATACTGGCAAGCACGCCAAGATCGCCAAGAAGTTCAGTGGTAGTGTGGTAACGCCTCAGACGAACGGAGACAGTCGACGGGTCGTCGAAAGCTTTGCAAAACCCCCGCCAGAGCCGGCCAAGAGCAGGCGATCCGTATCGAACACTAGCGAAGAAGAGGAGCAAGACGAGCAGGAGTGCTTCGAAGTCCGATTGTCGCGAGCCGGCGGCGGCGGCGTCGGCGTCATCCTGGCCGGCGGCGTCGACTGCGAAGCAAAGGAAGTAACCGTAAGTCCCACATTGTCGAAATCTAATTTAAATTGTAAAATAGCATGTATTATGATTTTTGCGTCTGCGCACAGTGGCTCACAGTGGCCGGCGGCGATCGAATTCTTACCAATTTCGCGATAATTGTATTCGAATAATGATTCTTTTTCCGAATAGCCGATGATGTGTATTATAAATCAGGCAAATGCGGTTCGTACGAATTTCGACACTTCATTAAATAAATTGTATATACGGTAAAAACTTCAAATTATTCAGTCGATGATTAACCGGATAACGGATTATCAGGCCGCTATGATTTTCCATCGGTTATCGGTGTATATTTATGGATTGCGTAAAGTGAAATTTCGTGATTTTCGTTCGAAAATAATTGAAATCGCAGTGACAATACAACTTTTTTTTGAAAAAAAAATAGTGTTATAACAATTTCTTCATTTCTTCAACCGGCGCCTGTAGTCGTTCGCTCAATGCTATGATCGCACATCTTAATTATTTAATTCGGAATGACTGCAAACGCTTTGTTTCATTTAATAGGTACAATGCTTTCAATTTTAATCGCATTCTAAAATTAAACTGAAATATACTGAAACTCGTTCATCAACGCTGTCGTTCGAATTAACGAAGTTAATTCGTCGGCGTCATGTTGCATGAGTGAAAATTTACTAATACGGAAACTTTTTTGCTCATAAATTGTTGACAAATAATTTAAATGATAATAATAAAATTGTTAATTAATCTAAACCAGTGTTGGTAAAATCGTTTTTTTTTAAATATTCTACCGCATTTTAAAACCGTTTTTTTTCTTTTATGGTTCATGGATTTGATAAGTTAATAATCAGATGCAATGAATATGGAGAATGTAGTAGACCTCAGTTTTATTAGATTTGATTTAAATATAACTGTACTGTGGACGATGTAGATACGAGTTTCTGCAAAAAGTTATATGTTAGTTAACAAAGAATTTAACTCGAACACAATTTTCTATATTACTCTACGTCATTATTGAACTTTTAGGGTTGATCTGATTTAGGCGTAATCTTTATTTTTTATTGCTTGATTTAAATTATTAAAATTTAATTGAAATGATAGTTCTCCGGAAATAAAATCAGTCCTATTATTTTAGCAATTGAAGGTTTAAATCATATTTGATATAATCGAAAATATCGAATTACCAATTACAGTAAATTCCCAATTTTCCTTGCATACTTGCATTTTTTTTTACTAATTAATTAATGTTACATCTTTAACCCATTTTTGTCTGACTCTAATTTTCTTCAAAATTCATAATAATTTCAATTTAATATAATGATATGATGACACAAAACTAATTCTTTTCTATTTTACATTTGTATTGGTTTTATATAAGTTTTTCTTTGTGTGTTAGGGTAAATGTTAGAAAACTAAAATTAGACGGTTTATTTTAATACATTTAACGAATCTACAACTATGATAAATTATAATTAAAATCATTATTATATAAAAATGACTTATAAAGTTTACTAAACATACTTTTCAAATGACATTTTAAATATACGTTTTTAAAAATCCCCGGCTCGATCTCACAAGTACAAACTTAAACAAAGTACTGCACCAGACGTTCCCCATGTTCATCAGCTATCAGCTGACGCAATCTCAAATTATATTCATCAATGGATATTGGAGTGGTGATAAAAAATAAAATGTTCCAATATTGGAACATTAAGCAATATAGAAGAATCAATTCATAATGAAGCGACTTTCTTAAAACCCCTTGTGATGAAGAAGACTCTAGTAACACTCGTTCAAACAGAGATTTTTTAATTATAAGAAACCTGAAACAAATAAAATATCTGAAATATATCAGCTAATGGAAAGTTTTTTTTAAATGTCGTTAAAAATATTGAGAAATAGTTAGAGTACGATTTATGTGACCCGAGGTTTTTACGTATGAGTAATGCGGAAGTTAATTTTAATCTCGGTCAACCAGAAGAGAAAGGGAATGAGGATGCAAGCGAGGATGAAAGGATCAATCGTATTAGTCACAACACAGCATTGATTTCTACCGACTACCAATGACGATTCGAACATATTAGTATTATTAGTATTAGAAAATCGTTAAAAATTCTCGACAACAAACCAAAATCACAGATTTTCCTAATAATTAATAAGCAATAAACATATTCGTCTATAGAAAATTTACTGTATTTGGCAATGAATCACGTATATGATTCATTCTATGACTTCATTAAACAGCAATTAAAACATCCTGATTATGTGTGGTTTCTGCTTGCGCATCCATGTCTGATCTTATATATTAATTATATTTTTTTAATATACAAAAAAATCCTGTTGATTCATATAATATAAATTAATATATTGTATACGTAAAATACTATTATCTTAACACTCAAGGACCCGGCCCCGCGTTAGTGCGGAAATTTTCGTAAACGGTAAACATCCGCTCCCCGCATTAACGTGGGTTGTTCACACGAAACATACATTCATCACGCTACAAAGGCTTCTAAGTTTTACGACTCGACATTGTTTCATCTATTGCTCTGCATGCCCTTTGTAAAATATATATGACATGTTTTATTTGTTAAACTGTCCTTGATATAAAAGATTATTTGGATCGAAAACTTTCCAGTACTTACACATCGACTGTAACGAATTTAGGTTTTTGATTATCCATTCAACAAAATAACTTTTTTGGAATATTTATGTGGTAAAACCCGTCTCATCCTTTATTACAAAGCTAAAATTACCTACATACTACATAAAGATATCTATTTGTTTTTTATCGTCTAAAATACTAAATATTCTAATAATCATATAAGTATACTATACGTATAATACTTCTTTTTTGACCAAATTATCTCCAAAAGTAAAAAAAAATAATTAAGCATTTATTACAGAGCCGCGCAAAATCGCAAGATCGATAAAAAGATGCGGGTTTAGGTGCAAGTTTCGCCTGAAAACATCGGGTGCTTAAGTGGTCACCTTTGGTATTGGCCCTAAAGATATTTTAGCAAACAACTTGAACCACGTTTTTTGTATAGAGTATCAGATTAAATCCTATAGATGCTTCTTATTTATTTTCCCAATGAATCATCATAATCATAGGCGCAACAGCCCTATTGTAGACCCCTGGCGTCATCCAAAACCCTTCTCCATTTTATCCGGTCTGTCGCTACGTCGCTCCATCTTCCGGTAAGATTCAATGATGCAGTGTACCTCTGTACATAGTCCAACCACCTCAGCATTGTCCTTCCTTTCCTCCGGGATAGGGAGGTTTGTTAACCATAAGCATTTTCGGCGGCTGACTGTCCCGCATACTTGACACTTGATCAACTCACCGGAGTATTGCCACTCTAATGACAGCTATATATATCCTTATATAGTCCGTGCAGCTCTTCGTTGCTTTGGATATACCATATTCTGTTTTTAAACATTTTCAACATTTAAATCAGTATGTTATGACGGCCTGATGAGGGTCGTGTAGAGCTTGACTTTGGTCTTCTTTGATGGATTCTCGAAAAACAAGACAATGAATATCTTTTTTATAGCTTATATATTAGACTAAGAGTGGATAGAGTGGAAGGTGTTAAAATATTACGGTTTTTATTAGTCATTACACTCGTGTATTATTTAGTATTCTCGCGAGGAATCCAATCTTTTAGATATCTTCAAAATTTCGACCATCCCATTCCATGCAAATTCCAACATGTGCAGAATTAAAATAAGAGTGCGGAGTCTGTTCCCCTTCGACACCAGCTGCCACGTCGACGTCGAAGTATTCCAAGCTCAGCTAGTCGACCACCTGGCTTCTGCAGTATCAAGTGTTGTCCACCGGTGTGTGTCGAATTTATGGAAGCATGCAGGGCTATTAATCTGAACTCGATTCAAATGCCCGTAAACATGCGGAATTGCTTTGCATATTTGCGGATAGACCTAATCGCAATTACCATACGCGACCGAGCCGGAGGACTGAAACGTGCCATTTGAATACATTTCACATTCAGATGCTGTCGATCTTCGATTTGTTTAAAAATAAAACGGGATAACTGCAGCCGCGCAGAATACTCATCGGACGGTGTCTGCAGAATTTGAATCGGTGTTATTTTCGAAGACAAACCCATCGCAGATCGTTCCGAGAATGTCGTTTTTTTTTCTCCTCTTCGGGGAAATGTCAATCTATTGTTCACTGATGCATTATTCATGGATGATTGGATTAATGCCATTTTTTATTACAAAAAAAAAATGACATCATAATATAAATACACATTTTTTCTATGCAAATGATTAAAAAATCGTGCTCCATTCCGCAGATGTCAGATTAAAAATAAGTTTTTTTTGTTCACCGGTAACATATTGCGAAACCGTGAAAAATCATGAAGTATCCGATTGCCGTAGAACTAATGGTAATTTGTAAGTTTATATAACACGGCTACCGCACTGTCCGTCAAATTAGTTAGGAGTATTTAGAGATTTTCATCTGTCGTGATTTTTTTACGCGGTTTTTTATTCGCGAGATGGACATATGATTATTATGTTTATTTAAATATCGTAGGCGATGCAAAAAAAAATTGATGTACTATCCCCGTAGAAAGTTCTCGTCAATTACTGTATTACATATATAGTTCTTGTGCGAATTTTTGAAACGATACCGTGATTAGCACTTGGCGCTTTTATCCATCAATTTATTCAATTAAACGAAATTGCTGTGTTCGATTAATCATTTTGTTAATCGATGAAATGTTGCACATGTGCAATTTTGCTAATTGCAGATTTAATGCTTGCTCTCAAATATTGTACCTATGCGATCGATAGATTAAAACACTCCATCTTTCTAATAACGATTTGTAAACGTTGAAAACATTTAATGTTATGACCGTGGCTGATTGTGATTGCATTGATCAACTCATCAAAATATGTCTATTGTCGCTTGTATAATAATTTTAATTTATAATTTAACGACTTTCCTATAGAAGGTTTTGTTGTAAAATTTTAATAATCATTATTGTGATTTTAATTTGAAGGAATTTCATTTTATTAAGTCATTAAAATGGTCTTCGCTTTAAGCGGTTTGTGTCTTTTCTATTTATTATTAGTAGAAATCGAAATAGATTGTATATTTTGTTGTGATTACTACTCCATGTGACGTTAAAACCAATATTGAAGAAGCTTGTAATTAAGCTTTAAACACTTCACGCGTATACGCGTCAAGCAGAAGCGTTCCAATTTCCGCGCTCACGCGTATTCGT